>OY987238.1:13721151-13998252 GCA_963920705.1 Odiellus spinosus
TATATATATATATATATATATATATATATATATATATATATATATATATATATATATATATTATATATATATATATATATATATATATATATATATATATATATATATATATATATATATATATATATATATATATATATATATATATATATATATATATATATATATATATATATATATATATATATATATATATATATATATATATATATATATATATATATATATATATATATATATATATATATTTGATGGGCGTTGAGCGGGAATTAAAAAAAGTTATAATTGCCCGTTCCTCCTATTTTAAAGCGCCCGTCGTTCAGACTTTTTTTAAAGGACAAGTCTCACGGGTTTTGAATTAAGCGAGCTTTTAGAGCTTTCCAAATGAAACCTTCATCTTTGAATATGTTCCTTTATTTTGACATCATTTTAAATTAAACGAAGATCTTAAGTCAGACGTTGAAGGCTTAGTTCTAAATATTCAACGAGAATCGTGATTTGTTTTTGATGTTTTGAAGATTCGTAACTTCTTTATTTGGGGTTAAATTTTGTCGTCCGCGGTCGATTTTCGAAGTTAAGAGCGACAAGCTCTATTTCTATTGGTCGTTATCCCGTCGACGTGACTTTTTTTGGTGAGATCTGTCCTTGAAAAGAAAAAGTCGCCAATTTTGGTTGCGGAGAATAATTCCTCGAGGGGGAGTCTGTCTCGCTTTAGGTCGGCTGACCTTGTCGGCGTTGATTCTTATTGCGTCGCGTTTGACGGCGGCGGCGAACGAAAACGAAACGTGCCGCGAGATGCCGTAGGTTTTTCGGCGCCGTATTGTCGCGTACGGGGGCGCCGCGACCCCCGTCAGCCGGCTTGGACGTCCAATGGAGTGAAAGGCTTCGGCGGACGCCGAAAGCGGAGGCTTCTCCTCCCTTCCCAGGCGGTGCTTCGACGCCCCGCCAGAAACCAATGAGGAACTCGATGCGCGTTATCCAATGCGCGCCAGCACCCCCTCGCGGTCGTCGCCGGAAAGCCGCGTAGCGATATCGGGGAAGAGAGGGGCTAACCGAAACTAGAAGGGGGGAAAGAGGGGAGAGAGAGCGAGAGAGGCATGGAGGGAGGGAGGAGGCGCGGGGGGGAAACGTCACGCGCGTAAAGGACGGCTTCGAAGTCCGCTCACACACAGCTGATAGATCTTGGCGTGGCCGAGCGAAAACGGTCGAACTAGAGTCGGAGCTACCTTCTCGTTGAAATAGCGTGCCGAGGACGTTTCCCATTTTC
Organism: Odiellus spinosus; assembly: GCA_963920705.1. NCBI lineage: Eukaryota > Metazoa > Arthropoda > Arachnida > Opiliones > Phalangiidae > Odiellus > Odiellus spinosus. The sequence goes on from OY987238.1 coordinate 13,722,419, forward strand.
GAGAAAAGTTTTATCCCGAAGCCAAGCAGCGACCCCTACGAGTCGGCTATCACCCCCGCTATTTTCCTCTCTCGCTGCCGGCTTTTCCGAGAGAGTTTCGGCTCCGCGCGTTCGGGGAGCCTACCTTGTCGTCGGACGCGGCGGAAAAGAAGCGTGGAACGGCGGCCTTTCAGTCGACGGGGCGAAAGGGCGTCTCGCGTAGTCCGACTCCCGCCCCCCTGAACGTATATCCCCCTTTCAATGTCGGCGTCTTCATGGCTACGAGCGCGTCCCTGCCGTACGCCGCCACAAGCGCCGTGTCTTCCCTGACGAACGTACACGAGGACGACAGCAGCGGCATGCAGGTCGCCACCTCGCAGGCCGGTTACGCCCGCGACGCGCCCGAGATTAAGTACATGCCGCCGCCGCAGCACCACCAAGGAGGCCACAACGGACACGCGCTGGCCGCGGCGGCAGTGGCAGCCGCGGCGGCGGCCGCCGCTCCTCATCATCATCATCACCACCATCACCAGTGGGTAACGGGGCTACCGCACCACGGCGAGACCGCCTGGCCGTCCAGCATGGCCCCCTCCAGCCTGCACGGACAGGAGATGAAACCCCATCAGCATTCCAGCGCCGACCTCCACTCGTCGCCCGGAGGAGCCCTGCACCACCGTCCCTCTCAGCACATGACGGCCTCGCACCCCTGGCACCCCTCGTCCCTGGCCTCGTCCCACATGGGCATGGGCCCCCCGACGAACGGCACCTCGCCCCTCCAGCACCCGGCCTACGGCAGTATGAACGGCATGCTGGGCGGGCACGGAGGAGGGGGCGGAGGTCACCCGGCCATGAGAGAACTTAACCCGCACGAACAACATCACCACCATCTCGGTCACGACCCGTCGAGGGACGGCGGGCACGGGGGCCGCAGCCTGGCCAGCCTGCAAGAACAGAGGCACCACGCGGGCTCCGCGGGACCAGAAAGCGGCGAAGACGAGGCCCCCAGTTCGGACGATTTGGAACATTTCGCGAAACAATTTAAACAGCGGCGAATCAAACTGGGCTTCACGCAGGCGGACGTCGGCCTGGCCCTAGGGACGCTGTACGGTAACGTCTTCAGTCAAACGACCATTTGTCGATTCGAAGCGTTACAATTAAGTTTCAAAAATATGTGCAAATTGAAGCCCCTCTTAGCCAAGTGGCTCGAGGAGGCGGACAGTACGACGGGATCGCCGACCAGCATCGACAAAATCGCCGCCCAGGGACGAAAGCGGAAAAAAAGGACCAGCATAGAGGTGTCGGTAAAAGGCGCGCTCGAAACTCATTTCCATAAACAGCCGAAACCTTCGGCCCAAGAAATCGCCTCGCTGGCGGACAGTCTCCAACTCGAGAAAGAGGTGGTGCGCGTTTGGTTCTGCAATCGGCGCCAAAAAGAGAAACGCATGACCCCTCCGGTAGGGCAAATGCCCGGGGGTCCCGGGAACGGGGACATGATGTTAGGCCCCGACGGTGGACTGGTGCACGGTAGCCCCGGACAAATGCACGCCCACTCTCACAGTCCCCCCATGCTACATTCGCCCCCGCCCCCTCATACGTCTTTGCCTTCGCACTCGGTGGGTCAATCGTTAACGGCCCATTGACCTTTAACCGCCTGGGAGCTACAGTGGTCCGACGACGGACTATAACGCGTGGTCAATAACGACGCCAAAAACGTCAAAATTTCGGGGTCCAGGGCGCGCCCAACGACGGGTGGCGCATTTTCCTTTCGACTAAAAATATATTAAACGTTCCCCCCTTATAATAATAGCGAAAAAGATCGCGGGAGCGTAAGATCAGCGCTAAATTTAGCGGGGAGTCAAAAACGACCCGGGGTATTTTCTAATCTTCCGCGGGGAAGAACTCCAGTCCCCTACCCCCTCGGGCTAGGTAGGGAGCTTTTCGGGATTCTTACAGGCAACCCCCCGAAAGACGAAAATAAACGAACCCTGAAAGGAAAGCCGTCTTCGGCGCTAACCCGAAACCCCGAAGGAACCACTGTGACTCTCAGGTAGTTGTCAAAATTTACGTTTGTTAATGTTTTCGAACATAAACACGCGAAAAAAAAAAAACTTTTAACAAAAAAAGCGGGTCTTTTCTTCGGAAAACATTTAGAGAAAAATAAACGGAAAACCCGCGAACGAGCGCGCGATAAAAACATTCCTATGCCGGGTTTTAACGTAAACGAAACCCGCGTTTATTTCTCTTTCGCGTCAAAGAAACGATACCGTTTTTATTTTCGATTCATTCCCCCCAAAGGTGTATAAAAATTCAGCCATAAATCGCGGTGTGTTTATATAAAAATTAAGAAAATGAAAACCTTTTTTCGTTTAAATGTAAATAGAATTGTTTCCCCCCAAAAATATTTCCCGTTTTTCTAAAAACCATAAAAAAAAACGAAGTAAAATTGAGACCAGAGAAGGGAGTGCTGAAAATAAATTTTTATTGTCGATATGTATAAAATATAATCACGAATAATCCGGATTTAAAAACAAATTACATAAAACCAAACGAAATTTAAATGTTTTTCGCGTTTTTAAGTTATCAATATCAGTTTTTTCCTAATTCGTAAGAATTTCATAGGCAAGTTTTATACATATTTTTTTTTTTTAAACTATAAACAAAAACCCTACCCCCCGAAATCAACCCTAGTCACTACAGAACCTAATTAAACAAACAAACAAACACCTCGTACGTCTACGTATAAGACTTTCGTTACCCTATGGGCGGCGGTGAACGACGAACGGACTTGGCGAAAATATTGACGGACTATTATCGCGGGCGGCAACGGCCATTTTAAAAGCTCGCGTCCGGTGAAGAATTGCGTATTAACCGGTTGTTGTCTTAATAACAATGAAGACTGGTCCGGACGTTCAGCGTTCACTTTAAACCCAGGGGTTTGCGGCATAATTTTGGGTATGTACAATGTTATTGAGCATTTAAAATACATTTAAAATCGTTTAAATTTAACCGTAATTAACCCTCATACACTATCCGAGTACAATCCTCCGTAAGACACCGTAAAAAATTTTAAAAATAGACACGGGGGTTTTAATTTAATTGAAAATATTTAATTATGATTATTAGTTAAGCCTTTGTTGGGACCAATTTAATCGGAAATTAAATTTAATCGAGATATTTAAAGTTGAGATTATATTTAGAACAAAATTATATATTTAATACACTTTATCGTTTAAATTTAACTAAAGTTAGATTTTATTATTTTGCGGGCATTCTAATAATTAATTAAGATTAAATTTGAGTTAATATTAAAGCATAATTGACACTAATATAACTCACGTTAGTATATTGAAAATTAACAATACTATTAACTGTTTTTTAACGATTAAATATTTATACCAACACGGGAATAAATATTTTAATTTTAAATTATGTGAAATATAATTTATTAATGATCATGAAAGTTAAACATTAATTATTGGTGACAATTACGCTTTCATTAACCTCATTTAATCGCGTTATTTATTAAGCTATTAGCTATAATTACTTAATCAAGAAACAAACGGAACTAAGATAAGCGTCTAGGAATAAATTGAATAAATTAAATATATTTTCCATTAATTAGCATATTTTGAATAGATAATATTTTTGTTATAACATTCCTAAAAACCGTAAAATCCCTCCCGTAATCTAAAACTACTTTGTGGTCTAAAGCTTTAACCGCAATTTATGCAAATTCGCCTTTATTATCAGATAATTATGGCTTCTTCAAATGATTTCGTTTATTTATCCCAATATTAATTTTCCCGACAATCTCTCTCTCTAATTCTCGGTTAAGGTCTGACAGTTTTAACTTTTTGGAGCCCAAATTAGATCAAATTTATGCCTATAATTAAATACAAGCACAAATTATAATTAATTTTAATTAATAAATAAATATTCAAAATTTTAAATAATTGCCGTAAACCCCTGGGAAACATAGTTTAATTAGTCTTAATTTCGACTTAATTAGGTGTTTGTTTTTAAATCATAATTTAAGTGCCATAATTGTAAGGTACCATCCCCGTTTTTAAAAATTTGGTTAAAATCATATTTAATTTAATTTAAAATAAAAAAAAAATCTAGAGCTAAAATAATCAAATTGTTTAATTTTTTTAAAACTAAATTTAAAAATAAAATTAAACTTACAGCAAATTAATTTGCGACCTTTTGGTTAAAAACTTAAATTTTAAAACCAATTCCGTCTGCAATTAGTTAAATTAATTAATATTTTAATTAAAAATAATAAAAATTGGATTTTAAAAAGAACGCGCGAACTTTTTTGGACAAAACATACCTATCTTGGTGTATACTGTTAAAAAAAATTATAAATAGTAACGAAAAAACTAAAGTTGTATATTATTATTATAATAATTGATAAGGGTCATTAGATATGATTGGAAGAAATGAAAATAAAAATGAAAAAACAGTTTGTGATATAGAGATTGGAAAAGTGTTATTTGAAATTTATTTTAAAATTATCATATTAATATTTTTGGATGATTTAGAAACGGTTAAGGCATACTTGAAACGGGTAATCAGATAATAATTTAGATAGATTTAGATACGATCTACAAAATGAGACCAAATACGTCGAAATTGGTCCATAAATAAGAAAGTTACGAATTTTTAAAGATTTCGAAAAAATGTAAATATTTTAGAGCCGTAATAAGACGTCACTTTCAATAAAAAAAATATTTATTATAATTTAATTTATAAAGGAAAATATCATATTTTATAGTAGCTAATTAAAATATATTCAAATTTAATAAATTATTAATTTAACATTCATATTTAAAAAAAATTCAAATTTAAATATCCGTAATATTTAATTAAATGAGAGGTTAAAGGTTAATCGTTGATTTAAGGGATTACAGGTTATCTATAGGATTAACTATTACATCTAGATTTAAAATATCGTACTTTAAATTATTAATTTAATTTATATTTAAATATATTTATATATATTAAATATTAACAACCAATATTGATATATTTAAAAATATTTTTAAATATCTGAAAATTAATATTCAATTAAATAGGTCAATAGAGGTTAAAGTTCACGCGTTTATAGGTTAGTGTTTTCTTTAAAATTTGGGTAAATTGTTTGGAGAATGACATTAAAATAGGCGCGTTATAATTCTTAAATTGGATCATAGCCACGCTTTTCCCCCTTTTACTGGTATTTAAATCTACAGCCGCAAATTTGAATTGCAAATGTTTAGCTTTGATGACATTTCGGTCTAAATTAAGTACTACGCTTAGGGTCTTAGAGAAAAGATACGGAACAAACCATTCTTAAAGCTCAGCCGAAAACATTTTAAATAAATCGGATACAATTTAATTAATGTGGTTTTAATTTTTTTTTTTTTTTTGTAAGATTTTTATTTTTAAGAGCCGTGAGAATTGTAATTCATCATTTTGAATATAACGAATTTAATAGTGGAAGTAAAGATGGGCGGTTTTTTTTTTTAAAACCACATGGATTAAATTGGGTTATTATACAGCGTTTAGGGGCCGAATTACGTAAACATAACTACTCCCACACATTGCTTTTTTATTTTATTTATTTTTTTAATTTATTATTTGGAAATTTGGTTTTAATTTTTTTTTTTTTTTTATGGAACTTGTTATTATAGAAATCTTGGGTTTATGGGATTAGTTTAACTTAGATTTGTTAGTGATTAGTGTTAACGTTTTTAAGAGCTTTAAAATTAAATTAATTTAGTTTAAATTGGATAATAATTAAGAAAGTTAGGTTTTTTAAATATTTTTAAATTTGATTTTAATGTTTTTTTTGGAACTTGTTATTATAGAAATCTTGGGTTTATGGGATTAGTTTAACTTAGAATTGTTAGTGATTCGTGTTAACGTTTTTAAGAGCTTTAAAATGAAATTAATTTCGTCGAAATCGGATTATAATTAAGAAAGTTAAAATATTTTTGAATTTTGTTTCTTTTATAATTTTTTTAATTCGACTCATTATTCAATTCTGACGTCATCAACTATTTTATTAATTTAAAATTCAACTTCATTGACCTAATTTGTTTCATTTTTAAGTTATTAACACGCTGGATCAATATCATAAAGCATCAATTTAAAGCAAAAATTTTGATTAGTCATTAATGAGGAAATCTAAATATAATTTAACAAAATCTAAAAAAAAAAAAAATGTGACTGCCTTATTTATTAATCGATTTTGACGCAATTGGTATACGACTATTATCAATCGAAGACATTTCTGGATTAAGTACTTTTACGAAAAAGACAGCGCGAAAGCGACCCTATCACGTGCGAGAATCAACTGTAGGCGAATTAAAACAGTAGATAAATCACGCGACCATAATGATGACGTAGATTGCGGGGAATTTTTATTTTAAAAATTCTGAAAATGGTGATTATAAAATATGTATTTTTAGTGTCGCTGTAATTTTGTTCTATGACATATGTATATATATTTTGAATCGCTTTTTAACGATCAACCCGAAAATGCTACTTAATTTCAATTTGGAGTTCGTGAAAAATCCATAATAGATTAACTTTAAATACTTAAGAATGGTTCTTGAAAAAAAAAACTTTTTTCGCTTCTGGCGATTGTCCGAAGTTCCGAACTAGCCACTTTCCAACGAAAGAGAATGTTTTTAAAACGGTTGAAACCACGAGGAAACTATTGTCGATTATGGCCGGAAGCCCTCCAAGGCAAGTTTTGGGAGAGAAAACTTAAAGCTCTCGTCGGCCTTAAGATAAAATGTTCCTAAAAGCCATTTTTTTTTTTTTTTCCCGCACTTTCTTCGGGGGTTTTGGAGTCTGATTTCACCTAGATTCGAGCCCCTCGGAACCCGAGTACCCGACCTGTTTTAAAACCTGGAGAAGGGGGGCTTACGGTTTAGAAACTAGGAGGGTTAAAACCGAAAAAACGGGGAGGGCAGACACCCAAAAACCGACAAGAGGTGAAAAGAAAAAGTTTTAAAGGCAGTCGAATATCCCAGGTTTTTTTCCCGCGCTTTCAAACTTACCTGAGACTAAGATATAAGGAATAACTATGGTACCTTTACCATTAACAGCAATGTAAAGTAACGTTGAATTTCGTATAAAGTAGACAGAGTTACCTGAGAGTAAGATATAAGGAATTACTATAGTATCTTTACCATTAACAGTGGTGTAAAGTAACATTGATCCTCGTTTAAAATAGTCAAACTTACCGGAGACTTAAAGATAAGTACTTAAAGGGTGACTTAGCCTTTGATTGTAATGTAAAGTGATGGTGATTTTAACTAAATTTGAGTCAATCGATCTTGAGACTAAGATACTGGTTATAAAAGTGTATTTTATATCTTCGTTTTAGTGTAATTTTAAAGTGACTTAGTTTTATCAAGTACGTTTATATTTCTTGAGAGTAAAAGTAATGATTAAATAGGGATATCAACGCGTTTAACGGAACTGTAAGGTTAAGATGACTTTGTAATAATTTTGCCCGAGAGTTAAGGAATCAGTATTGAAGGCCTGACTTGTGTGTTGTAAGTGAAAGGGTAGTCAATTTTATCAGGGAGTAATAGTAAGGATATTTTAGGGTATTTTAAACTTTGGTAACGCTGTTAAGTTACGTTGGTAACGAGGGGGAAACGCGAGAATATAAAAAAATATATATATACAGGTAGAAAACTACGTGTTCGGCCTCCAAGTTTTCGCTTTAAAGCTCCTTATGCCCACAGAGTGAATTCTTTTTTCTTTTTTTCGAACTTATTATTTCTGTTAGTAAAAACCTCCCTTTAGGCTTTATGTTTCGTAATTCTTACTACGAACTTGAATTTTTCCCCCTTAAAAAAATATATAAAATAAAAGTTACCTATATACCCTGAAGGATACCGATTAAATAAAAAAGAAACCAAGAATCAAAGGACAAATCTTGTTTTAAACTCAAGATTTCAACAGATTTCGGATAAAGTTTATAGAGACCTTTGAAACGATACCGAGAACGTTGAAATCGAAACATAAATAAGAAAGTTAGGAATTTTTGTTATCTATGATGACGTCATGGTGGAATGATTCAAAAATTTATAGGATTATGATATTATATGCAACATAATTGGATAGGGTTTATTAAGAGCTTTGAAACGAAACAGAGAACGTTGAAATCGATACATAAATAAGAAAGTTAGGAATTTTTTTATCTATGATGACGTCATGGTGGAATGATTCAAAAATGTATAGGATTATGATATTATATGCAATGTAATTGGATAGGGTTTATTAAGAGCTTCGAAACGAAACCGAGAACGTTGAAATCGATACATAAATAAGAAAGTTAGGATTTTTTTATCTATGATGACGTCATGGTGGAATATTTGAATAAGTATATGATGGTTGTCAATAGCTTTGAAACGATACGATGTTAAAATCTACATTACCATTCAAATTTGAATTAAAGATAAAGATATTAATCAGACTTCTACACGGTTGACCCCTAAACTTTGTAATTTGACCTTTTCAAAACGGTTAAAAATGATTTCAAAGTCTCTTCGTGTGAAGGCTACTTTAGGAAGATGAGTTCCAGCTTTCATAGTTTACGATCTTCATTGGTGTTATAGAAAAACCCTGAGGCTGATTGATACATAATTTTAAACCTCATAGAGTAGAAAATAGTCCCCTTGAACTGATATTAATCCACCCTTCTCAAAGAAGGTAGGAAAAGAATGGTTATTGTCAAACTATATAACAGTCAATTCGAATGACCTCAGTTAATAAAATAAGGTTAGGAACGGGAAAAAGGTAATTTAAGAAATCCACCCACTCATACCTTCGGGTCCATTGACACTTAAAACTCGAATAATTGGTATCTCCCCTTCTTTAGAAGTTTGAGGAAAAAAGTGGCAACAAAAGCGGAGGTTCGAATGTCGAAGGGCAACGTGATTCAAACCCCGCGGGCCCCACCGACCAAAAACGATTTGGCCCATCAGGCCATCACGAACCTTTGCCATATTGCTTCCCTTTTTTATATAAGAAGATAGGGCTGAAATTTTAATACTCTAGACGTCTGAGGTAATTGGCGTATATAAGCTAGGGATATGTATGGTAACCTCGTATTTCCACGTTGTCAACTGGAATTGCAATATCATGGTACTACTTGTAAGAGTTGAATTGGAGTCAAGATACTTGTATCAGTCAGATACTTTCGAAAAAAGTCGACGAATTTTAATCCCAAAAAGTAATTAGATCCCTAATATATTGTCAAATCCCTGAGAAATCATCAAATTTATTTTTCCTATTTAATGTTTTTTTTGGTCCAATATTTGTGGAAGCTAGAGACGCGGAAATAAACTTTAACTTGAAAAGTTCATTTGTAGAACGCGTTTGAAGAACGACCCCGACAATTCGACACGCGTTTAAATACTTAAAATCGTCTTGACTACGGCGCGCGGTCCTGCGGGCTATCCTTTTCCGGCCCCAAACTAAGCCTTGGTCTCAAATTTTTGTCCCCCCAAGTTACGGAATCTAGATAAAAATACCGCCATTATATTTTCCTGTTTTTTCTAGTCTTCCCCTTTCCGTTGATGTCGTGGTTTGATATCAATAACAATTTTCAGAAGGTATAAACCTTAATAATTGTTATCACCAATTACATTTGGTCACTCGTACGAGCTTCGTGAGAAATAGGATACTTTTGAAAACATTGAAAACTTAAATTGCTTCTGAATAAATACTTCTATTCGTGAAATGCGTTATAATATAGTGGAAACTACGGCCCATTAATACTTAATATAAAATCTCGTAGATATTGAAGTAGTTTTTAAAATATTAATCACGAATGTTGTTAAAAGAATTAACGTTTTGTCACGTGCCAATATTTTTTAAACGTTGGGCTCTTAACCAATCTCTTGTAGTTTGGACAATTATCGAAACTACGTTTTTTTTTCTCTCTCCCCATTTAATTGGTCCGGTTTAAAGGTCAAGTAGGAAATTTTTAATATTCAAAAACATCCTATTCGTTTAATCTTAATATAACAAAACCAGGCGTTTATAATCGTCCTCTAACGGCAAATGACAGTAATGATGACGTATTTTTGAGGGATATTTTAATTTTAATAATTACAAAAATGGTAATTATAAAATATATTCTTTTATTCGTGCTTTAAAATTAATGTCTTCAAAATTTTTCAACGATTTTTCCGAAAATTCTACTCAGTTTCCATTTAGAGTTCTTGACAGTCTCTCTTTAGCTTTGACTGTACTAAAACTATTACGTATTTAACATTATCAAAGGCTTGAAACTATAGAACACGAATTTTAATTATAAAATTAGTAAATTCGTTGTTTTTAGACTTTACCTTTACTTGGAAAAAGTTTCAAATGCGCGTTTAAAAAAAGCTTACAGGCCTGCTCTACTACTAATTAAGTGTACTACTATATCCTAATGCTATAGGTATTTTTCTAAAAAGGACAAAATTTCCAGAATTGTGAAATGGCGCGTTTCCCTCGTGTTAGGTGACCTCGGATCGAATGATAACTGTGAAATTGCCTTTCCATTATGTTACTAAGCAAGATTTTTACCCAGATTTTTGTTTTGCCCTGGGAGATCCGAAATTCTACCTCTATTCCTAAAAATTTCCAAAATGTTGCGATAAATTCCTGTTTTCAAACATTTACCTTCATTCTTCAAGATATATTTAACACTATTTTATTTCTTACCGAAGCGCGCAGATTTTATTAGCCTGATTAAATTCCAGCTGATTATGATTATCCTGAATTAATTCGTTCTGATTATGATTATCCTGATTAGATTAGCGCTGATTATGGTTATCCTGAATTAATTCGATCTGATTATGTTTATCCTAATTAAATTTAACCTGATTATAATTATCCTGTTTAAATCCTATTTGATTATGATTATAATCGGTCTGATTATGATTATCCTGAATTAATTCGATCTGATTATGATTATCTTGAATTAATTCGATCTGATTATGATTATCCTGAATTAATTCGATCCGATTATGATTATCCTGAATTAATTCGTTCTGATTATGATTATCCTGATTAGATTAGCGCTGATTATGATTATCCTGAATTAATTCGATCTGATTATGTTTATCCTAATTAAATTTAACCTGATTATAATTATCCTGTTTAAATCCTATTTGATTATGATTATAATCGGTCTGATTATGATTATCCTGAATTAATTCGATCTGATTATGATTATCTTGAATTAATTCGATCTGATTATGATTATCCTGAATTAATTCGATCCGATTATGATTATCCTGAATTAATTCGTTCTGATTATGATTATCCTGATTAGATTAGCGCTGATTATGATTATCCTGAATTAATTCGATCTGATTATGTTTATCCTAATTAAATTTAACCTGATTATAATTATCCTGTTTAAATCCTATTTGATTATGATTATAATCGGTCTGATTATGATTATCCTGAATTAATTCGATCTGATTATGATTATCTTGAATTAATTCGATCTGATTATGATTATCCTGAATTAATTCGATCCGATTATGATTATCCTGAATTAATTCGTTCTGATTATGATTATCCTGATTAGATTAGCGCTGATTATGATTATCCTGAATTAATTCGATCTGATTATGTTTATCCTAATTAAATTTAACCTGATTATAATTATCCTGTTTAAATCCTATTTGATTATGATTATAATCGATCTGATTATGATTATCCTGAATTAATTCGATCCGATTATGATTATCCTGAATTAATTCGATCTGATTATGATTATCTCGAATTAATTCGATCCGATTATGATTATCCAGAATTAATTCGATCTGATTATGATTATCTCGAATTAATTCGATCTGATTATGATTATCTCGAATTAATTCGATCTGATTATGATTATCCTGAATTAATTCGATCTGATTATGATTATCCTGAATTAATTCGATCCGATTATGATTATCCTGAATTAATTCGATCCGATTATGGTTATCCTGAATTAATTCGATCCGATTATGATTATCCTGAATTAATTCGATCCTATTATGATTAACTTAATTAAATTATAAGCGATTATGGTTAACATAATTAAAGTCGACCCGATTTCGATCTGATTATGATTATGATATAATGGGATCTGTAAGCCAATTATATTAACCCACCATCAAACAAAATTAAAATACATTTCCGTTATATTTAAATGAATTTTTTTATTATTTATATAATTTATTAGATAGAAGAAAAAACCCTCCCTACTATGATGCGATCTTTATAATAGCTGTCATTCAAATAATAGGCTAGCTTTTATTTCATAACACGGCAGTTAGCTAGTATTTACGAACTGTGTTTGCCAAACAGGCGGTTCGAAAGAATGAAAAAAAAAAAAAAAACAAATATGGATTTTTTTTATATTTTTCAAGTGTTTCGGATTACTCGACTCGTGGTTCCCGATTCCGTGCGTCGATAAGGCGTTACATTTCCATAATTTATTATTTGCTCGATTTTTTTGTATTTTCGCGTACTGCCTCTTTATTCACTCATAATCGCCGCTAGCGCTTCAAGAACTACAACTAAAAGTTCGAAATTTAATACGAAAGGAACAGTTTTTAATAATCGTTCTTTACTGTACTCTAGAGTCTAATCTTTGATGTAATTTAGTGTTATATAATATCAAAAGTCTATCAATTTTTTTCCATAAAAGTAAACATCGCCCCGTAGCTTAATACTATCAGGTCTAGTTTTACGTTATAGCCGATCATTTAAAAATAGACAAAAAAGTCAACACCCCTATCTTGCTCGAGTGATTTGGACTCTTCCTCGATATTTTTGAGTCCGGAGTGAGTGTTGGAATTTAGGCGGGACAAGTCTTATTCCCCTGTAGTATGCCACGTGACACACGCGGTTGTACGCACGCGATTGTGCGCAGGTGTAAATAATTTCGAACGATTAGTTTTAGTTCGATTCAAAGAGTGAATGCCGGAGCACGTGTCGCGAGGATTTTATTAAACCAAAAGTACAGGGGCGTCTTTTGATTGGTCGGAGGTACTTCTTTTAATTGATTGATACCAAAATTGGAAGGTTTACAATTTATTATGCAAACTTATCTTAATTTTTAGAAACAGAGTCAATAAAAAATTTGTTTTCTTCTCCACCCTCTGTTTAATGATGAAAAAAATATTTATTTTGTAAAATATTTGATCAGTAAATCACATGAGAGTGTAACTTTTTTCATCACCTGATAAGAAGTAAATGAGCATAGTTTATTATGATTATTTTCCTCCCAAATATCTGGTTCTGTAGATTAAGGTCGATTTGATCGAATCCCAAATGATCGAACGCTGTCTCAAATGATCGAAGGTCATATGATCGAAATTATTTGGTTTTAAAGGTAGTCTCAATTGATCGAATATTATTTGATCGAAGTGTCATTTGTACGAATGCTTCCTGATCGAAATCAATTTTAGGAGGAAACTTCTAAGACTTGAAGCCCTGCCCGTTTACGCTTCCCTTCCATTGGACCTAACCTAACCTAACCTAACCCAACGTAACCCAACCAAACATAGCCAAGCTTAGGCTTAAGTATTTTTTTGTACAAAAAAAAACTACTTAATTAGTTCGATCATTTTAGGTTCGATCTAATGAGAATAATCCCTAAAGGATTTAGTTCTACTACAATAGTAATTTAAATACTACTAATTCGATCAATTGTAATTCGATCCAATGGACATCGATCAAATGCCACAAAAGTTAAAACGAGAATAAAATAAATTTGATCGAATTCGATTCGATCATTTGAAACAAAATTTGATCGAATTCGATCAGACATTTTTCGATCTAATGGAAATAAACCGTTCTGATTTTTCTTTCAAACCATGGTTTTAATGATATTCAATTATTTCTCTCTCGCTCTCTAATTTGACAGTTATATCATTATCGTCCATCTATAATCATTTATCAAAGATTAGGTATTAGGGATATTTGTTTTTTATTTGAAAGTGAAATGTGGCTCAAGCATTGAACAGTAATTATGGAATATAATTATAATAATTATTAAATATTAAAGGGAAAACTGTATCTAAAAATGCTTTTGAATCACCGTTACAAAAAACATATTTAATAATTTAATTGTGATTAGAAATTTGAGTCTTAGTGTTCCAAATTGTTCCTTTTATAGATTCATTCGACGGTGGGTATTTTGGGTAGGGGGGCTAAATAAAATGGAGTGTGTGATATAATATAAGGATAGTATTTTTGATGGCATCAGTTAAGAGCGCACACTTCGATGGATTTCGTAATGGTAATCATGGTGGACGTTAAGACTCCTCCCCCAAGTATTTGACGGGGAAAAAAATGGAAGGTTCCGGCTAGGTGAACGAGGGAACTGCCATATTGAGGAGCTTCGAAAGGATGTCACGTGACCCTTAGGGAGCGGGCGCAATGGGCCGAGATAAAATTAAGTTTCGGCTCACTTATATAGGCTTAAACCTGAACGCCAATTTTAGCAGCCATGTGTAATAACAATGAAAGGAAAAATTATCGGCCTTGAGTCCATATATAAGCTTTCACTGAAAAAAATTCAAAATATCGTCGAAAAATTCTATTTTGTCAATAAAATTGACTAAACCTAAAATATTTCCACAAATTACTATTTCGACCCTTTTTACCCAATTACCATTTACCATAATTACTATTTCGACCCTTTATACCCAATTACCATTTACCCTAATTTCTTTTTCGACCCTTTTTACTCAATTACTATTTCTCTAAATTATTATATCGACCCTTTTTACCCAATTACCATTTCTCTAAATTACCATTTCGATCCTTTTGACCCAATTACCATTTCCCCTAATTACTATTTCGACCCTTTATACCCAATTACTATTTCTCTAAATTACTATATCGACCCTTTTACCCAATTACCATTTCTCTAAATTACTCTTTCGACCCTTTTGACCCAATTACCGTTTCTCCTAGTTACTATTTCGACCCTTTTTACCCAATTAACATTTCCACAAATTACTAACTGAAAAATCTGGAAAATTCAGTTAATTTGAAAAAGGGCCCAAAAAACAAGGTTCATAAAAACAGGGAAAACCTGGAAATATTAGGGAAAAAGATTTTGAATCAAATACCTAAGGGAAATTATAAATTTTTGGGAAAATTAGTGTAATTTATATATCAAACATGTTTGAAACTCCACACTGTTGCAAAAAATCCAAATAAGAATCTATTTATTAGTTCCTGAAAACAGAAATCTCAATTCGTAAAACGTGTATCGTGTGAACAGGTCTTTAGTATAGTTACAGGCGTATTTGCATTCTTAAAATGCTTCTTTAAATTCATTAAATTAAAGGAATTTAAGCTTAAAATTTCGTCCAAATTAAGCCTCAAAATACGTATATTTTATCACGATTTCGATAAATTTCTGAAATTGTATCTTAAGACTTTAGAGCCCTTTTTTTTTGAGCCGATGTCAAAGCTGATGCCGAAATTGTATCTCTACCGATAAGGTCAGGAATTAGTCTTAGTACGGAGATTTTTTTTAGAGCCTTAGCAACATTGTTTTCAACTTTTTATATTAGGTTTATAACTGGGGATTTTTTTTCTCTCTCTCTCTCTCAAGCGTGATTGAATTTTCCCGCGCATTCATTATCAGTGATCTGTCTCTGAAAAATGAGCCTAAAAAAATAGTCTAGGGATTTTATGAGATGAAAGTAATATAATAAAAGTAAAAAGGAGATATACCTTAAAACTAAGTATAATTTGTAACTTTTTAGGGTTTATATGGAACCTGGATAACTTAGATAAGTCAGGGATTATCCAAAAATGGGGGGATTACGAAAATGATTGTACAAGGTCAGGGTTATTATTGAATTTATTTTCGGAATCACTGGATGCCTATTTTTAGCTCCAAGTTTCCCTTTAAGCCGAATCATTTAATTTGGACGAGTGTGAACGTCGCTTAACCCTCTCAATACCGATTTCGTATCAAAATTCGTCCTATTTTTAATATATAAGGAAAAATTGTAATAAAAACGTGCTAGTGATGAGCCCAAGGTCTTTGAGATATACGCGTTTTAATTTTTTTTTTTATTGAAGTTATAGAAAGGGAAAGTCTTTTATAAACTATTTGATTAGATTAAGGTCGAATTGAAATGCATCGCGACTATCAGAAAAAATTTGCATATTTTGATAATATATAGTTTCATATTAACGCTCGTGTTTCATTAGGACTGTTTCTAATATCTTTTTCGAACCTTTCGTGACATTTGATTAAAGTGAGGCTCTCACGATAATTTTCATACGGAAAGAGACCTTATCACGTGACAAAACGCGCGAGAATCATACAATAGCGAAATCACGTGACCATAGTGATGACGTTGATTGCGGGGAATTTTAATTTTAAAAATTTCCAAAAATGGCGATTATAAAATATGTATTTTTAGTGTCGCTGTAATTTTGTTCTGACATATGTATATATATTTTGAATCGTTTTTTAACGATCAACCCGAAAATATCACTCAAATTACATTTAGTATTCATGAAAAACCGTGACAGCGTCAATTTAAACAAATTCAGTTTCTAACCGGAAATAAATTTGTGATTCTATATAAAGTATGACGCTATTAAATCTGTTAAAAAGGGGAGCTTAAATGTAATTTTTAATTTTTATCGTTAATTTATCACGTTTAAAATTTGGCTCTGATAAAATTATCAAAATATTAATTAGGCCTAAATAATTTAAAAACTTAAAAAATAAAAAGTGATAAATTATTTTTATTTCGTCTGTATATATAATTCTTAGTAAAATTAACCAGTAATCGCTCTTAATCTTTAACTTGATAAATCCTGACGTCACACGACATTAAATATCTTAATATATTTATTTTAAACGATAGAATAATAAAATTAATAAATATAATTTTAAAATAAAAAATTAAGGCAAATAAATAAAAAAAAAATTTTGGTTGATTCGCTTCCTTCTGGGGTCTAAACCGCACGAACGTAATAAATTTCGCCCAGGTTTGAAAAGAAAAAAAAAAAAAAAAAAAAACTCTGAGCACCCGGGCCTCTAACATTAACCACTAGCATTTGTAACCAGTTTACGAGAGACTAATACAAGGGATATAAAAGGTTTTCATAACCTTTATTATTGCTTTCAAGTTATATTGACTTTGATTTTATATATAGACAGACCAGGTTTGTTCTTCAGGTGAGTTAAGTTTCGTTCATACTTGAGGGCAAAATTGGTTCCAATTTCCAAGGAAATTTTACATGGTTCGTCCATAGCCAAGGCTTAAATTATATATTATAGATTTAACGTAAACCTAAGCCTTTTCAAATTTATCTCCCCCAAAATTCGCGAATTTAATCTTCTGTAGACCAAAGACATTTTAAATTAGGTGTGAACTAAGCTTTAGATTTGACGGTGGAGGTTAGTGATGGATATAAAAAAAAACCAACTTTTTCTATCAAATTGACCCCGAAGCGCCGCTCTATGAAAAGCCCGTTTAAAATATTTCTGGACGCCTATTTATTGCAACAAAGAAAACAAAATTGATCTTTTTTTTTGCGCGTCTAATATACTAATAGACCCCCACAAAGACGCTGTGAAAACTGTTTATTTCAAAAGACGAATACAATACAATGAAATATTATGATACCCATCATTTGATTTGTTACTTGAGTGATGGAAGTCTTTATTATTTGATGTAGGTATAAAGTGAGGCTGCCATGAATTTTCATGAGCTTCAAATGGAATTTGAGTTACATTTTAAGAAAGATAGTTAAAAAACGATTCAAAATATATATACATATGTAGCATAGAAACAAATCTATTCAATTATAAATTAGGAAATATGTAGGTTCCCGGGTTTCGGCACCATTTTGTAGACATAAGCCGCGTTCATACTAGGCCTTGGAATCGATTTAAACCGTATCAAAACGTTTCGTTAGAGTCGTGTGAACGTGAAACCGTCATTTATCGACTCGATTTGATTCGATTTCTCGAAACTGCTTCGGGAACCAGTTTCGTAGCGGTTCGATTTCAACAACCGATAGATGAAGCTACATTAAATCGATTTATAAAGATAAGGCGTGAACACTTGAGGCTTAAAACTATCCCTGGCGATTTCAATATCAGTTTGATTTTACAGTTTCAAATCGATTAAGATATGCTATAATTAGTTCCCGGGTTTCGGCACCATTTTAGTGAAAATAAACTCGTACGGTTTACAGTTTTCATTGACGTCAATATAATATGATTTATTACATAATTAATCTAATGTTACGTTATATTCAAACCTAATCCTATTCTACTAATTGTTTTCCAAGCATACCCTTATCAACCAAAAAAAAAAAAAAAAAAAAGGTATAATGGTATAATTAACGCCCTTTTATCATCCAAAATATGACACGTTGAGTTTGAACCTCAACAAATACATAAAGGATAGGTTTTTTTTTTTTTTTTTTTTTCAAATCATTGACACAATAGACCCTCATTTTTACTTGAAACTAAAGCGCTGCGGGCTTTTTACAAATTCATAACTAATTTTTTTAAAGAGAGGTTGGAGATAAAAATCTCATCAGTTTTATACCGTGACACGAGTTTTTAAAAGGGTTTACCTATTTTTAAAGAGTTTAAAAATGAATTTAAGTAGCATTTTCGGGTTTATCGTTAAAAAACGATTCAAAATATATATACATATGTCATAGAACAAAATTCCAGTGATAGTAAAAATACATATTTTATAATCGCCATATTCGAAATGATTCTCGCGCGTTTTTGTCACGTGATATGGTCATTTTCACGCGGTCTTTTTCGTGAAAGTTGTTCATTTCAAACTTAATTCGTTAATTAATTTCCTTAATTGCAAACCGAAATAATTTTAATAGTTTATTTTGAAGAACTCAACCCAGAGGTGTAATATTTTGACAGTATGAAAAAATTAATAATATAATCCATAGACCATTGAAATAAATGGTAACAGCTTTACTTAACTCATCAATAAAGGGCAATTAATTTTAAAAATGGGTTTTAATATTAATTAATTTCAAACAAAGTTTGGTTGTATTTACCATTTTCGTTTTCATCTCGCCTTTAAGGGGGCTAAAATTGATGGGGGCTGAATTGAACCTTGTTGAAAAAGTTGGCGTAAAGATGGGCCAATTTTAAGTCCACTTTTCTTTTCATTCTAGAGTATCCCGTTTTGGTAAAAACGTTTTTTGATAGTTCTCAAATATCTTTTTGTTAAAAAAAATGTATCCCTCCCAAGATCACTTTAACGCCTGTTATTACGTTAGCAAAATTTTTCTACTCGTAGGTATAGGTATAAAAAGTCCTATAAAACGGTGCCGCCGCTCTGAAAGCTAGGGATCAACTCCGTATTATGTTATTTGCCGTCCGCCCTGTGTTTTCCTACACATTTTAGTTCGGTGGCAAGCTTAATACCTTAAAGAAACGTAAGTTTTTTGGGGTTTTGATATGACCACAAATGATTTCCATTGTTTTCACGTTCTTAATCTATATTTTTGTGTTAGGAATCGGTTAAAATGAGGCTGTAAATATTTTTTCATGAACTCAAAATAATTAATTGAGTTGCATTTTCGGAAAGATCGTTAAAAATTGATTCATAAAAAATTACTAAGATAGTTTAAAATACGTGTTTTATAACTTTTAAAATAAAATTTTCCAGGAACTACGTCATCATTATGATCACGTGATTCCACTTTTATTAAGTCTAAAGTCTGTAACTGATTTTCGAAATAAAAGGTGGAGTTTTAGGAGAGGTGTGTTTCTAGTTTCGAACCTGGCCTCCCTTCATCATAAAATATAAAATCACTGCATCATTTTTTTAAATGTATTTCATAGTATGTCTTACTCATCTTGTTTTTGTTTCTGATCTGCAATAAGTACCATTTCTTTTCAAAAGAAAGTGACGGACGTAAACACTGTTGTCTGCATTACTAGTATTAGTCTGCCTCGTGAGAAACACCGGTTGAAGTTTAGCCCTGGTTTAGTATAGGCTTGCCTGGATGTTAAAAAAAATAAAAATTGGGCGATTTGGGTGAACTATAACTATAACGTTTACGCTTAGGACCCGCTGTATCACCTATGTTCGTCTTATTTTTAGCAGAACGGAAACTTCAATCTATATACTTAGTCCCTCAGGCAGCGATACGTTTAAAAAAAACCCTGATTTTCGACGTTAACTTACTATCAAAAGTCTATAAGTTTATTACATAAAAGTAAACAACGCCCCGTAGCTTATCAGCGCAAAGATCCGAGTAAATGTACCGACAGATTCTGTAGGATCGCGCCCGCCTAAATTCCAACACTCGCTCCCGACTCAAAAATATTGAGGAAGAGTTCAAATCACTCGAGCCAGACAGGGGTGATGATTTTTTTTTTTTTTTTTTTTGAAAGAATTCCTGATTTTCAAGGATTTTGTGTATTCTACATGCGCGTGACGTCTGTTTTACTTTTTATATCAATACGCTCCCATACAATAACCATACAAGAAGTCGGTTTACCTAATTAGGTTAATGTTTAGAAATATTATTAATCTTTAAAAACTGTAGACACCGTTCTAACTTTCTTATCAATTGAACACAAAATTTCACTTTTACTTAGAATAATCTCATATATACCAGATATAAATTTAGTACTGATATAATTTATGGACCTTTGGGTTTAATTAGGTTATTATCTATGCAAAATGAAATTGAAAGCGTATTATATATATGACCTTGTCGCGGTTAAGAGGTTTAAAGTGATAACTGAATATATTTAAAGGGTTAGTAAAATGCCAAATTCGAAATATTATACCTCTGATTTTAGGCGTTCTTAAGAATTTTTAAAATAATATTTTTGTAACGTAATTAACGTTAACAAAGAACTTTTACGAAAAAGACGCCGCGAAAACGACCTTATCACGTGCCAGAACGCGCGAGAATCAACTGTAGGCGAATTAAAACAAAGCGAAATCACGTGACGATATTGATGACGTAGTATTGCGGGGAATTTTTATTTTAAAAATGTGGAAAACGGCGATTATGAAATATGTATTTTTAGTGTCGCTGTAATTTTGTTCTATGACATATGTATATATATTTTGAATCGATTTTTAACGATCAACCCGAAAATGTTACTCAATTTCCATTTGTAGTTCGTGAAAAGTCTGTAACAGCCTCACTTTAAACCATAATATCTGCATCAGGTTTCAATGCTAACAAAGTCTTTATTTCTTCATCTCAATGAACAAATCATAGTTTAGTGAAAGTATTGGCTCTCTGAAATTTCAAATTAATCACATGGGACTACATATTGATAGTCTATGATTCAAGGTTGCATTATATGTCACATACTTAAAACATTACAGATCTATTTAGGTTTTATCTAATTTTAATAAAAACGAATTTAATATACTATATCTATCAGTAGATTTCAAGCTGCCAAATTTATTATAATTTATGATTTAGTTCATTCGTAGACTTAAAGGTCAAGGTCATAGACAAAAGTTGATATAAAAATTGCCAACTTAAATGTCATTATGTTTTAAATTCGCTGAAAATTATAGGTATATACTATCAGTTTGTAACAACATAGGCCTAATCCACTACTGAAAAAATTTACGAACAAATATTAAACTAGAAATAAATTTAAAACTTACCATCAAAATAGGCTTAGCAGGATTCACGGAGATCCTGATTTTATCGCGTACAAGGGTCTAGCGACCAATCGAACGTGATTGTAAGTCTCGTGGAGATCTCGCGTGAACGACCTGCCTTTTTTTATTGGTCGCTAGACCTTACACGGAGGCAATTCCGCTGATCTTCATGAATCTCGCTAAGCCTATTTTTCGTGTAAGTTTTAAAATTATTTATATTTTGTAAACTTTTTATCGATGGATTAGGCCTAAACGACAAAAATTAGGTTGCATTTCCCCTTCAAAGGTGCGTGTTAATTATATTGAAAATAGTCTTCCTAAATGCGCAAAATTATTGATAATTATTATTAGATTTTAAATAACCTACAATATCATCAATTTTGAGTCACAATATCGCGTGCCATTCATTAGTTAAAAAAATAACATTTCCTTGTTTTAGAAACCCCATGCTTATTATATATATACAATATATTCAATCTAAGAAGGGTCCTTAATTTTCATAGACAAACTTGTTTTCATAATTATAATATATAACCTTTCTTAGATTGGGTACGACTCTATACTATGTTGAACCCAAGGGTGTTTGACTCGGCTTGCGCAGTCCATCTGCTTATTATATAGAAAAATAGTCTTCGTACAGCACCTGTGGCTAGCGTTGACTATCTCTCTCGTCTTTCTCTAGCTGTCGCGATTAAAATTGGTTTATATCTATAGTGGTTAGGCCTTGGACATGCAACCAGTTTCAAACTCAAATATTGCGTGTTTTAATTACAAAGAGACGTTGGAAATATAATATTTGACGGGTAACCAATCGTAGGAAACTTCAATAACCCCATCAGTTATGTAAAGGAATCGTCTGCTATAGCTTTTAGCTTTGCAAACAAAATAAAACCCCCATTGAAACGGTTATAATAGAGCATAATGATAATTGTAATTTTGCAGAAGGTTTTTTAAAACTTCTAACACACTAACAGAATTCATTGGGATATAAATCTCGAGTAAGGCCATAATTATATCTTTTTTTTTTTTTAATTATTAATGTTTATTGCTTAAAATTATATAAATATTCATAATTAAGTATATTCCTAAATAGTAGTTAGTTTATGAGAAAAAATATAATAATTAACTATAGAAGCAGACGATGTTTATTCAATGATTATTACAAATTTGTATGAATCTTCAATAAATACATACGTATTACCCGTCGTTAGTCTGGCGTTATAATTTGAGTGTACGGTCGTTCTGGTCACAGTCGGGAAGTTGTCGGGTAATGCTCTTGTATTTTGATTCGTAAGTTACCATTTAAATCGGTTGATATTAGTTAGTTAACGATGCATAGTTATAATATTACCAGAAATAACCAGTGATTATCGCCAAATTAACTTCAAAGCTATTAAAATATCTCGTGATCTCATCATCATCGTTAAGCCTAACGAGCCGGATAAAATAGGCGGCCTAGTTAATGCGTTTTTACGTATGTATTTTTAAAGATCTCGCTATTTTGGTAAGTAGGCCTTATATTAAAATTTAAGATTCGTAAAATGTGGTTTTAATAATAGTTTAAATAAATTTAATTTGTTTCTGTGTTGAAATCGAGACCGATTTTATCTGTTTTAACGTAATTTAATATCGTCCGCTAACATTACGGTGATAAAACCAATCTGTAGGCTTTCTACCAATGCTAATATCTAAAAAAAAATCGGTATGATAGAGATATAAAGAAATCGAGCCAAGATTTTTAATATATTCAAATTTTAGTACAAAAGTATTTGCCTTTCATATTTGATAATGTTTTCCAATTATATGAAAGTTAGAAAATGGAAGGTTTTATGTTAGTATTATTCTAATATGTATAAACTGAAAATTGGTCTTTTCGTTTGTATAAATAGGAGTTAGAACAGAAGGACATAATAATTAGAAGAGTGTTACTAATCTAGGCAATTTTTGACCAATCTCGGAAAAGTTGGAATCTAATCACAGCCTATTTAATTTCAAGTAGATCGAATAAATACACATTATATCAGTACAAAAATTAACATTAAACACCATCTAGCGACAAACTGAGTAACTTAAAAAATCTCTAAACCGAAATCAAAATCACAAAATCTAAGCTTTGAAATCTCAAAAATCTCTCGAATAATGGCAATGGTCTGACCCCCCAGCTCGTCGTGTCTGCCGTGAGTTATAATGTAGTTTTCTTTGCCCTGTTAACTCCTAGCGCGCTTATGAACAACAATATCCCTGGGAAGATTGCCACGGATCAGGGAAAAACTAGATAAATCAAAATTGGGCCAAAAGTTAGGTCAGGGAAAGTCAGAAAATGTAATAACTGTGCCAAAATTAGATCAGGGAATTTTAGCAATAAACTTGATATCCATGAAGCCACTTGTAGATAATGTCATGGAAAATTTGGAGGGTATTTCGTCAGGGAAAATGTAAATATTTGGTCAGGGAATTTGAAATAATTTTGTTATTCATCCTAATATCTTTATTCCCTTCTGAAAAAAATTAAAAACTGATCCTTAACAAGAACTATTTTATACCCATAATATTTAACAATAGGTATTAATCCGCCTAACGTTTATAGCTAGTTTTAATTAATTTACGACCAAATTACAGTCAATATAGTTAGTAATATATTCTTATAATGTACATATGTCTAATGTTAAAATCGTCGTGAATAATAAAACAGTTATATTATTCCATATATTTGAAATCCTAATGACAAATAGGAGTTAATGTTGTAAAAACTGAGCATATATGGTGCTTTTTTAATATACATAACCTCCTTTATCTTGTATCTTTCATATGGCTTCATTAACTCTATTACCGTGAACTGAATGTGTAATGATATACAGCGCTGTTATTAGGATTTGTGTTAACAATTTAGTTAAGGACTTTTGGTTTAGTATATATATTAGTTACTAAAACCTCTCTATACTATTATGAATTATGAATTATTCATGAAACGTTTACTCTTTTCATGCGAAATGCTTTATTAAACCGATAAAGTGTTATAACGAAAGTGCAACTGACACGAACAAAATAGTTACTATTAGAGCTCGGAATTCGTAGAATTTTTATTAATTGGATAAAATCTACTAAATTCTGATGTGTATTATCCGTTTGATTAAAATTAGACTATTTTTTATTCGAGTTAACTTATTCGAAGATAAAGTAAAAAACATAATCCGTTATTATCCAAAAATGGCCGCCTTATCTTAGAATATTATCCATTGCGTTATACGTTCGGATAAAAATTTAATTCAAAATTTATTTTCCGTGAAAAATAACGAATAAAAAGATGATTTAAAATCTTATCGTTTTATTTCTATTCTTCGAATTAAAAGTCAATTTGAAATATTGTTTCTTATATTTTAGACTAATTCTGGAAACGCGAATGTTTCTTATCCATCGTTATACGTTTAAATACGAGTAATTTGTAGTTAGATAAAGCGGCGAAGGCTTATCTTCGGGTTAACCTTATACGTTTAACAATTATACGAATATAGAAATCCTAAAATAAAATATCAGAAAATATACGAATAACAGAATCCGATTCCGAGCTCTATTTATTTCCAAGTAACCTGAACTCCCTCTTACCTTTTCACATCTCTTAGTACCTTTAAAAATGTGTTAATCCAGAATATGAAATTTTATCCATATAAATACAGCCCTATTTTGTTCGCTATTGATTTAATTTTGAAGCAGTTTTATTTCTCCTTTTTTTTTTATTATTTTTCGTGAGACCTTTCCTTTACGGTCCAACCTTCCTTAATAGTCCTATAGTTCGCGACAATAGTTTTGAAAATAAGAACAAGATTAATTTGTTTAAGGGACGACCCGCTAATTATCGAAGTTGAAAGAGGGGTTGATGTTTATATATACAAAATAATATATAATATATTAAGTTGAGTTATAAAAATCGACGCAAAATTAAATTTGCATATTTAAACACGTGAAATCACTCACGCGATAACGCGTTTATACCTATCGCTCTAGAATGTTACGTGTATTACACTATGCGACTTTAGAACACGATTACGCGATTACGCGACTAACCGCAGCCTTTGATAATACTAAATGCGTTTCAGTTTAGTACTGAACCTGAGATAAAAATTGGCGCAAATATTCAGGGATATTTAAAAAATTCCTATAAAGTCAGGGATAAATTACAATTTGCCGTTAGAGGACGATTATGAACGCAGTGTTTTGCTGTTCATCTTTATCTATTAAGATAATTGTTCATTGTTAAATTAAGAATGCCAAAATAGATTTTTAAATAGGCCTAATCCACAAAAGCCTCGTTCATACTAGGCCTTGGAATCGATTTAACCTCTTCAAAACGTTTCGATTTAGTCGTGTGAACGGGAAACCGTCTTTTCTCGAATCGATTTGATTCGATTTCACGAAACTGCTTCGGGAACCAGTTTCGTATCGATTCGGCTGGTTTCAACAACCGATAGATGAAGCTACAAATAAATCGATTTATAAAAGAACAGGTGATATTACAGTTTCAAATCGATTAGGAATTGCTAGTGTGACCGTAGCTAGTATGGCGGAAACTAAATTAAGGTTATAATGATGCGCTTTAGCGGAAGTGGTTTAATTCTTCAGTTAATTACCCTAATGGTCTCGCTTACCTCTCGTGTTGAAAGCAGCTTCAATCCCTTCACCAAAGACAGCTTTACTTTTACTTATTAAGAGAGAAGAGGTTTTTTTTTAAAGGACCCATCAAGACTGGAGGCTCTACTATTTAGTCATGTAAGCTAGAACGCCAATGAAAGTAATCTCAAATCTCTATATACGATTTAAATTGTTGGAAGAAAAGAAAAAAAAAATTTTAATGGGAATTCTTTTTTATCTCTGATCATATCTAAAAATTCATTTAAATATTCAAAACAGCTTTGCACTTCTAGCATTCATTATTATTTTTATAGGCACGTTTTTGGTGATTAAATTAATTTATTGGTAACTAAATTTCTATAATTTTATTCAATGTTTAACTACCATTAAATTAACGTAAATAATTAAGTCAAAATCTTGTAAATTCAAATATGATACCGTCTACACATGATTTAGTTTTATCTTCCATTTTAAAGCTGTTAATACGCAAGAGGGATTACACATCAAGCTAAACTATAGGGCTAGTTAGAAGAAAAAAAAAGTTAAAAAATGCAAATTCTTAAATCACGCGGTATGTGTTATAATTTCACTTTTAGTTCGAGCTTGGGGTCATCTCTACTATGCCTACTTTTTTACTTTTTTTTTTTTTTGGTTCCTCCGAGAGCTCATCAAATAACTAAACGCGCTCGTGCCTAGAATGGCGATTTGTACAATATCCACCCGGAAATAGCATCACCTAGGAACCTAAAACCTATGATACATCCTGACCATTAAAAGATAATACGTTTTGAATTCGATAACTTCGGTCTTTGTAGTAATTCCCGATTGGTTTGAACCAGTATTTGGTTGGATCGCCGTCCGACTCTTAATTAGTGTTACGCCGTGGCCTTGCTCTCTATTTTATGCTAGACGTTGGAGGGATCCCCCTTGAATGAGCGATAAGCCCGCGTATGGGGTAACCCCCCCCCCTTCTTTATAAAACGTCTGTTTATTTATATCAAGTTTTTAACCTCAGTTTTTAATAAATATTTGTTTTTTGAATTATATTATATTTCCGCATTTAAAGTGAGGCTGTCACGACTTTTAAAGAACTCCAAATTAAAATTGAGTTATATTTTCGGGTTGATCGTTAAAAAACGATTCAAAATATATATACATATATCATAAAACAAAATTACAGTGACTGTAAAAATACATATTTAATAATCGCCATTTTCTGTATTTTTAAAAATAAAAATTCCCCGCAATCTACGTCATCACTATGGTCGCGTGATTTCGCTATTGTTTTAATTCGCCTACAGTTGATTCTCGCGCGTTCTGGCACGAGATGAGGTAGCTTTCGCGCCGTTTTTTTCGTAAAAGTACTTAATTGAGAATGGTTATAATTAAAAATGTTTTTTACTGTCGCTGTAATTTTGTTCTATGACATATGTATATATATTTCGAATCGTTTTTTAACGATCAACCCGAAAATATCACTCAATTTCTATTTGGAGTTCATAAAAAGACCATGGCAGTCTCATAAAGTTTTTAATTTTAATAAGCTGGTTTTTAATTATTACGATATATTCATAAACAGCCATGGAATGAATTTCCTTGACGGTCTTTTCCGTTTTAGTTACGACAGCTGTCTCTTAATTTTCTTCTTCATCTAACGAATCATTTGTCGAGTGTGATAACAGCTAGAGAAAAAAAACACTCTCTTATAAAAACCTGTTATTTTTTTAATAAATTAACTTTTCTCCTTATGTAGCTCGTCTCATTAAACAAAAAAAAATACAGACGGACTGAAATTAAATTTTAAATATTATAATTAAAACAAACTTAGTGACATTGCGTTTTAAAAGAGCCGTTAGGTTTTTTTTGATTTTTTTTTTAATTTCAAATCGCATCATTTTCAAGGGGAGATTGAGTTTACTACTTTTTTCATATATGAAGTTATATATTACGTATTTATCCGCTCAAGCGTTCCCCTTGTTGTAAACTTCTACTACAGTAAATTAGTGTTGTAATACAGTTAAAGTTATGGCTGTTTACCACACAATTTTAAATTTTATCGCGATAAATAGGTCTAAATTTCTATAATTCTTCGTAATTTTGCAATAATTTTTACGTTTTTTTGTAAAATACGCCTTCCTTCGTAAAATCTCACCAAAAACTATAATTAGATGAAGTAATTAATGGTAGACTTTAGCAAGGAGGATCAGAGAAGGAGAGGAAATGTGGGGACGGCGCGGTTCCTACTGCGTTGGCCTAAACTCCCACTCTGGGAGAACGGGGGTAGAGATGCTTCGTGGTAAATTATTGTCACGTGGGTAAAACGAATCCTTTATGAGACGCGCTAGCTAGCGACCACGTGACAACAGTTTACCTCGAGAATTTCCTATCCCCCCTTTCCACCCGAGTGGGAGGTTGGCTCTTCTCTCTCTAACTCAACGCAGCCCCACATTTCCTCTCCTTCTCTGATCCTCCTTGACTTTAGTGTTATGTTTATTTTTTAATTGGTTATGGCATGAGATTTGATAAACAATTTATTCGACTGTTTTTAAACTTTGATGTAAATTTATGGATATGATACTTTTAATTTCTTTTTAAAATTTACACATTTATTTATGCTAATTTATTAATTTATTCTAAATCTTGTAGTTTTGCAAAATTATGAATTATGCTCCTTTATATTGTTTGCAAAACTATGAATTTCTGCTCCTTTATATAGTTTTCAAAATTATAAATTTATGCTCCTTTATATAGTTTGCAAAATTATGAGTTTATTCTCCTTTGAATAGTTTGCAAAATTATAAATTTATGCTCATTCATATAGTTCGCAAAATTATGAATTATACTCCTTTATATAGTTTGCAAAATTACGCAACAACGGTATATATTGCTTTATTTGCGCTGGCAAATCAAATATGATATAACTCGCCTATTTAGTTTGTTGCTAACCTGTAAGAGAAAAAGATGGACATTGTAAAAGGCCATAAATAATTTTCTACATCATGGGCTATATAGCGTTCCTTGTAAAAATGTTTAACACGTGGTTAGACACGGTTGCCGTTAAATATCAGTTGTCAATATGTGGAATACCGTGGCGTATTGATACGTAATGTAATATTTCATAGAGAAAATGTAGACTTCGCTTCTTTCTATGAAAACTTATAAGAGTGGCGCGGCCGGGGTGCATGCCTTGTTTTTTATAATTGAGAAAAAAAGCCAGCCAAAGATTCTACCTTCAATTTAAAGTTTTTGGTTTTTCGGTAAATTTTCTTTTAAAGGGATAATGAAGACCCCTAACGTGATATTTTTCATCGATATATGAAAATATCAGCTGATATTTAAAACCAGCTTATTAAAATTTGAAATTGAGTGATATTTTCGGGTTGATCGTTAAAAATCGATTCAAAATATATATACATATGTCATAGACACTAAAAATATATATTTTATAATCGCCATTTTTGAAATTTTTATTATGGTCGCGTGATTTCGCTATTGTAGAGCCTAGAGTCACGTGATAAGGTCACTTTCGCGTGGTCTTTTTTGTAAAAGTACTTAATCCAGAAAGTCAATTACCTTTCGTAATAAAAATTATAGAAATAAACCACGTCATATTTCGGATAAAAAATTATCTGTATATTTTGAAGTTTCTTAAGAGTATAATATTTTGAATAATAACACTGTTTTTGCCGTTAGAGGACGCTTTATTAATCTTTATTTATGAAAATATATGTTCATTGTTAACAAATCTAGCTCAAACCCCAACGTTTGTTGAGTTTTAATATTTTTATTAATATTTTAACTATTAAATTTTATATCTTTATTATCCCTTTAATTTTGTAATACTTTGAGCTTCGCCGTGAGTGTTACTCAAAGATTAACTATCGTCACCCCGCCTGCAAATTCCACTCCATTGAACGCTAAACTCGAAGCTCAACCTGACTTTAAAAAAAAAAAAAGTTTTTTTTTATTTTACCGCGGCCTCCTCTTTCTAAAGTTAAACTGGCCGTTTCAGTCCATATATACAACGAGTATACCTGAGAGAAAGTGAAGGTGACATCGTGTTTTAAGTTTTAAACGCCTTGGTTTGAAATATCAATAACATTTGCCCGCTAAATGAGCCATATCTTAATATGACCGTAACTTTTCTTTACGATCTCCTAGGCTTAAACCGATTGCACCATTAGAAAGAAGACATTCCCTAGATTATTTTAAAATCGTAAAATTCTGTTTCGCCACTCGAAAAAGATGTTTCGCCACTCGATATAAATCGAGAAAAAGTCCGAAAATGACCCCTATCTTAAAATGACCGTAACCTTTTTTTTACGATCACCTAGGCATAAACTGATTGCACCATTAGAAAGAAGACATTCCCTAGATTATTTTAAAATCATAAAATTCTGTTTCGCCACTCGAAAAAGATGTTTCGCCACTCGATATAAATCGACAAAAAGTCCCAAAATGACCCCTATCTTAAAATGACCGTAACTTTTTTTTACGATCACCTAGGCTTAAACCGATTGCACCATTAGAAAGAAGACATTCATTAGATTATTTTAAAATCATAAAATTCTGTTTCGCCACTCGAAAAAGATGTTTCGCCACTCGATATAAATCGAGAAAAAGTACGAAAATGACCCCTATCTTAAAATGACCGTAACCTTTTTTTTACGATCACCTAGGCATAAACTGATTGCACCATTAGAAAGAAGACATTCCCTAGATTATTTTAAAATCATAAAATTCTGTTTCGCCACTCGAAAAAGATGTTTCGCCACTCGATATAAATCGACAAAAAGTCCCAAAATGACCCCTATCTTAAAATGACCATAACTTTTTTTTACGATCACCTAGGCTTAAACCGATTGCACCATTAGAAAGAAGACATTCATTAGATTATTTTAAAATCATAAAATTCTGTTTCGCCACTCGAAAAAGATGTTTCGCCACTCGATATAAATCGAGAAAAAGTACGAAAATGACCCCTATCTTAAAATGACCGTAACTTTTTTTTACGATCACCTAGGCATAAACCGATTGCACCATTAGAAAGTAGACATTCCCTAGATTATTTTACAATCATAAAATTATATTTCGCCACTGGAAAAAGATGTTTCGCCACTCCATGGAAATCGAGCAAAATTCCCAAAATTGACCCCTATCTTAAAATGACCGTAACTTTTCTTTACAATCACCTAGGCTTAAACTGATTGCACCATTAGAAAGAACACATTCCATAGATTATTTTAAAATAATAAAACTCTGTTTCGCCACTCGAAAAAGATGTTTCGCCACTCGATAGAAATCAAACAAAAACCCAAAAATGACCCCTATTTTAAAATGGCCGTAACTAGAAGTATAAATGTGTGACGGGCACTTGATAGTTGGTCTTCTTGTCTATGGAACGAGGAAAAAAGAAGCTGTTTATGTGTATAGAGAGAGGAGAGAGTACCTCAACGCCGACACCCAGCTAGTTCTTCATCTGTAAGGAGGTTCGAAAGTTCGGTAGTTTCAACTAGAAATTCCCCCAAAAGAGAATTTTACTTCTCATTTAACAAAATCACTATAAAATAACGCTACCAGCCATGAAATAAAAAGTGCTTTTATTCCAAAAAATAGGGTTTTTATTTGTTTTGAACGAAGTTAGAATGTAAAGAATAAAATCACGTTTTTTTTTTTTTTCATATCTAGGCTAAAAAGTGGTACATGATAAGTTTAATGAATAAATTAGAGTTCCAAAATGATGTCTTTAGCGCTAGATCTTAAAACTATAATAGAGTTTTCGCATATCCCTAAAATTAAGGGCTTTCCCCCTTAAATATTGGTGGCTTTCCCCCTTAAATATTGGTGGCTTTCTCCCTTAAATATTGGTGGTTTTCCCCCTTAAATATTGGTGGTTTCTCCCCCTTAAATATTGGTGGTTTTCCCCCTTAAATATTGGTGGTGTTCCCCCTTAAATATTGGTGGTGTTCCCCCTTAAATATTGGTGGTTTTCCCCCTTAAATATTGGTGGTTTTCCCCCTTAAATATTGGTGGTTTTCCCCCTTAAATATTGGTGGTTTTCCCCCTTAAATATTGGTGGTTTTCCCCCTTAAATATTGGTGGTTTTCCCCCTTAAATATTGGTGGTTTTCCCCCTTAAATATTGGTGGTTTTCCCCCTTAAATATTGGTGGTTTTCCCCCTTAAATATTGGTGGTTTTCCCCCTTAAATATTGGTGGTTTTCCCCCTTAAATATTGGTGGTTTTCCCCCTTAAATATTGGTGGTTTTCCCCCTTAAATATTGGTGGTTTTCCCCCTTAAATATTGGTGGTTTTCCCCCTTAAATATTGGTGGTTTTCCCCCTTAAATATTGGTGGTTTTCCCCCTTAAATATTGGTGGTTTTTCCCCCTAAATTATGGTGGTTTTTCCCCCTTAAATATTGGTGGTTTTCCCCCTTAAATATTGGTGGTTTTCCCCCTTAAATATTGGTGGTTTTCCCCCTTAAATATTGGTGGTTTTCCCCCTTAAATATTGGTGGTTTTCCCCCTTAAATATTGGTGGTTTTCCCCCTTAAATATTGGTGGTTTTCCCCCTTAAATATTGGTGGTTTTCCCCCTTAAATATTGGTGGTTTTCCCCCCTAAATTATGGTGGTTTTCCCCCTTAAATATTGGTGGTTTTCCCCCTTAAATATTGGTGGTTTTCCCCCTTAAATATTGGTGGTTTTCCCCCTTAAATATTGGTGGTTTTCCCCCTTAAATATTGGTGGTTTTCACCCTTAAATATTGGTGGTTTTCACCCTTAAATATTGGTGGTTTTCACCCTTAAATTTTGGTGGTTTTCACCCTTAAATATTGGTGGTTTTCCCCCTTAAATATTGGTGGTTTTCCCCCTTAAATATTGGTGGTTTTCCCCCTTAAATATTGGTGGTTTTCCCCCTTAAATATTGGTGGTTTCCCCCTTAAATATTGGTGGTTTTCACCCTTAAATATTGGTGGTTTTCACCCTTAAATATTGGTGGTTTTCTCCCCTAAATATTGGTGGTTTTCTCCCCTAAATATTGGTGGTTTTCCCCCTTAAATATTGGTGGTTTCCCCCCTAAATATTGGTGGTTTTCTCCCCTAAATATTGGTGGTTTTTCCCCCTTAAATATTGGTGGTTTTTGCCCCTTAAATATTGGTGGTTTTCTCCCCTAAATATTGGTGGTTTTCCCCCTTAAATATTGGTGGTTTTCCCCCTTAAATATTGGTGGTTTTCCCCCTACATTATGGTGGTTTTCCCCCTACATTATGGTGGTTTTCCCCCTACATTATGGTGGTTTTCCCCCTACATTATGGTGGTTTTGTTCCCCCTTAATTATGGTAGTTCTCCCCCCTAAATTAAGGTGGTTTCCCCCTAAAATTATGTTTTTTTTATCAGTCCCTTTAATGTTAATTCATTGAATCTGTAATCTCTGATAAACCGCATATATTTCACTGGCTACTATCAATTTATCCAAAAATGAAATATCTAAAAAAACCATATTCATAACAGAAGAATCCTTAACCTTGCCCTTTAAAAATATAGAAACAAAAGATTTTTAATTTCATACACTTTTTTTAAATAAGCAAATTATCCGTTGATATAAGTATAGTTTCATTTTTACATGATTTCTCTTAACTGGTTGTATTTTAACGTTTTTGTTTTTGGCATTGATGTCAAGGTTGGCACGTGTTAGGTCGCTTTCTTTAAATTTTCAAATCTAGGTCATACACGGACTGATTCAAACTTAAAGTGAGACTATAGTCGCGTTCGTACTAGGCCTTGGAATCGATTTAAACCGTTTCAAAACGTTTCGCTAGAGTCGTGTAAACGGGAAACCGTCTTTCCTCGAATCGATTTGAAACGGTAAAATCAAACTGATATTCTAGAGCCGCGTTCACACTACAGACTTTGAAACCTTTTTTAAACGTTTTGGAAAGGTCAAATTATAAAATTTTGGGGTCCCTCGAATGGACCTCTGATCAAGAAATAAAATTAATATCTTAAAAAGTCGATTTGAACATTCGAAACGGTTTGAAAACGTTACCAAAGTGTCAAGTGTGAACGCGGCTAAATTGTTTTAGGCGTCACTTGTTCACTCATTATCTTTATAAATCGATTTATCGTAGCTTCATCTATCGGTTGTTGAAACCAGCCGAATCGGTACGAAACTGGTTCCCGAAGCAGTTTCGAGAAATCGAATCAAATCGATTCGAGAAAAGACGGTTTCTCGTTCACACGACTCCAGGGAAACGTTTTGAAACGGTTTAAATCGATTCCAAGGCCTAGTATGAACGCGGCTTAATTGACCCTTAAAACAATTCCTGATGATTTCATTATCGGTTTGATTTAATTGTTTCAAATTGATTATGAAATGCTAGTGTGACCGTAGCTAGTGGTTCCCCTTACTTTAGATTTTTTAAAATTGGCAGACTTATAGATATTATGATACTCTTAGTATTATTCGATCTTTTCTACACTTTTTCAAGGATTTCCTGAAATTTCTTGTACTTTTTTTCTTCTTCTAGTAAATTTTATCTCATTTATACTCCGTAAATATCCTTATACATAAAGTTTGAAATAATATCTTCTTAAGGTATCTCTTTTTTTCTTAATTGTGGACCCAATTAAAATGGATTTTAACGAATGCTCCCTCCCTGCGATTTCGTAAGTCGACCCTTATGTAAGTTCTTTCGAGATCACGTTACGCCGCCAGCTTTATTGGAAAGTTTTTTGATGAAGAAAGAGTTATTTATGTTGAGATCTCGTAACTTGATTGAGAATCTTTTAAATATCCTTACCAATGTAGCAGGATGACCACTTTTCCTATATTTCCTATTTTTTTCCTATATTTTCACCTCCTTCCTATTTTCTCCCATAATTTAATGTCAATTCCTATAATCTCCTATATTTCTACTCAAAATCTCTAGTTAAGGGTAAAGTTCTAAATCATACTGTCAGCCGTGGCTGTATAAGATTATTTTAGCTTAACCGTACATTTTCCAGTTAAAATAGTCTGTAAAATTCCATACTATTTAAGCAATTGGATCGTATTAATACCGTGTTTAAACCGGTGGCGAGAGTTGTGACGCGATAATAAACACGGTTCCTACTTTTAATTATTTTCCTATTTTATCATATATTTTAGACTTATTTCTTCCTATTTTATCCTATATTTTAACATAAAATTCTTCCTTAATTTTCCTATATTTCGCAAAGAAATTTCCTATATAGGATTTTCAAATTTTCAGTGGTCACCCTGAATGTCGCGTTCGTCTTTTAACGATAAAGACCTTTAATATTTGTGGTAGAAATAAGTTTGGTGTGATGCAAAAGTTTTCTTGTCTAAACTTTACGCTCCATATTTGTAATCTTATACAAAATATTAGCTTTAATATCTGACAACCTCGTTCAAAACTGCCGAGTTTCTCCGCTCACATCGTTATTCGAGAAAGACCCCCTACTAATAACTCATCTCAGACACTTTAGTGGCCTACTTTTAGAAGCGTGGAAATTTGCATGGAAACAAGGTTCATTCAAAAACCCCAGACATTTGAATATCATATGTATACTGAAGAAAAAAAATAAAAATAAGAGCTAGGGGCCAAAGATCAAATACTGCAGCCAGGAAAGCTAAAATATATGTATTCTTGTTTAAAAAATGCGTTATACTTCGCAAACACCTTCGACGTGTTTTGCGTGTTAAGTTCAGTTCAGATCAGTTCTTTTTGAATAAAGCATTTTAATAATATGATAAAACTAAAAGTGTAAGCAAGGAGGATCAGAGAAGGAGAGGAAATGTGGGGCTGCGTTGAGTTAGAGAGAGAAGAGCCAACCTCCCACTCGGGTGGAAAGGGGGATAGGAAATTCTCGAGGTAAACTGTTGTCACGTGGTCGCTAGCGTCGTCGACTACTACGAAGCTGATAAAGGATCCGTTTTACCCACGTGACAACAATTTACCACGAAACGTCTCTACCCCCGTTCTCCCAGAGTGGGAGTTTAGGCCGACGCAGTAGGAACCGGGCCGTCCCCACATTTACTCTCCTTCTCTGATCCTCCTTGGTGTAAGCCATAGGAGACAGCCACACTTTGAACGGGAAATTTACCCGAATGTGTTTTAGTTGGAACCAACAGGAAAAAAAAATTTTAAGGAAAAAAAAAATTCAATAATATTTCTCGATAATGATTTATACGTGTTTCATCGAAGGATTGGAAAATCTAGAATTGTTTCGGAAACCTCGTGTAATAATAGTTTGGCCTTCAAAATTAGTTATATAGGTAAGATTTTGCAAGCTACGAAATACAGTTTTGGCAATAGATCAAAGATAAAAATTAATTTCCTCAATTACAGAATACTAGGCCTATTATCATTATCATAACGATACAAAGAATTATGTTAGTTTCAATGGTTAATTTACGTAAAATAACTGTAATAAAATGTGGTAAATTTTTGGCAAACTTACAATTGAAGCTCTATATTAGTAATTGTTATTATTCAACAAAAACAATAGCCGTTTTTTAAACAATCATGTTTATGTTTAATTTTAGTTTCTTTATAGTCTATTAATTCATATTTAACTGTTAACAATTGTTAAATTAACTTACGATTCGTGGGAATTATTTGGCCCAGAAATTTGGTTCGTCGAACATAATCTAAAGGGCCTTTCACACCAGCCAATTTTTAGCTCCAACTAGTTGTGGCAACTCAAATTGCCCCAACTAGTTGCTCCGTGTGAATAAAAATTGGTGGAGTTGGCAAAATTAAAATTGTCCTGAAAAAATTGGGTTGCTGACCCAATTTCGTGGCAACTTGTCGCGCCAACTTTAAGAGTTTAACCAATCAGAGACCTCTCCGTCACGTGATAGGAATTAGTTTCCGGTCATAAAAATAATCCCGGTCTTCTGGTAGCCATTTTCTTTTTGATTGGGCTGGTTGGTGGACATATCGTTTTAATTCTAAATTGAAGGTACGTTAACACATAAAAATGTGAAATTAAACTTCTATTTATCCTCAAGTGCAATTAAATAAACGATAACTATGTCGCGAAACCCAGGAGTCTGACCTCTCTTGAGTCTTTCTAGTTCTTCACTCGATATCTGCTAGGTGGCGCCCGCGCATAATTTTTAAAAATAAGCCACAAAAATTCGGCCGCTATTATTTAAAAAAGTACCCAAAAAAAAAAAAAAAAAAAAAGACAGGGAGTGGCGAAAATTACGACATCACATTAACCCTTAATGATTGGCTGTTCATAAAAATTGAAGGAAAATTTTTATACATTTTTTTAAGTGTGTGAACGGTGGAGTTGGACCAACTAATTGCTCCGATTAGTTGTACCAACTAGTTGGAGCTAAAGATTGGCTGGTGTGAAAGGCCCTTAACTATAACAAATTTGATTAATGACTAGGAAAGCTGTTTATTCTTGATCTGCAGGTCACCCAAACATTTTACAATCCAACCTTTTCAGAGTCTAAGTGTAAACGCTTCTTATATATTTAAATTACTTATTTAAAGTAGTTATTATGACGTCATGATGATATAATTGACATTATGTTTTCTCGTCAATGTATATACGTATATTTGTAAGGCGTTGACCATTAAGATCCGGGTATTATATATACAATGTCAATTTAACCAGTCGTTTTGTCGGTTTTAATCGCCTCGTTTACCTTTAAACCGCCTTCCTAAGATTCCCAGAAAGATTTAAGCGAACCGTGTTTAATTATAGCAATCGAGTCCGTCTAATGCCACGTTCACACGGACTTAAAGCATTCCTAAATGGATTGAAATTTCAATTTCCCTTTTGAAACATATTAGCCGCGTTCATACCAGTATTTCGAATCGATTTAAACCGTTTCAAAACGTTTTACAGGAGTCGTGTGAACGGGAAATCGTCTTTTCTCTAATCGATTTGATACGATTTCTCGAAACTGCTTCGGGAACCAGTTTCGTACCGATTCGGCTGGTTTCAACAATCGATAGATGAAGCTACGATAAATCGATTTATAAAGACAATGCGCGAACGCGTGACGCTTAAATCGATTCCTGGTGATTTGAATATCGGTTTAATTTTACCGTTTCAAATACATTAAGAAAATCAATCTTTATAAATCGATTTATCGTAGCTTCATCTATCGGTTGTTGAAACCAGCCGAATCGGTACGAAACTAGTTTCCGAAGCGGTTTCGAGAAATCGTATCAAATCGATTAGATAAACGACCGCTTCTTGTTCACCCGACTCTATCGAATCGTTTTGAAACGGTTTAAATCGATTCCAAGTCCTAGTATGAACGCGGCTAATTTGACAAGGCCTGAATCAAGTCTACTATAATGTAAGTTTCATCAGAAGCCGATGAAACCCTCCTTTGAAGTCTATTACTCCTGGGTCTTGTCTACCCCTCTCTGTATGGGTTAGTTTCAAAAAGCGCGATTCGTACGCCTCCTAACGGTAGATGTTTTCGGAGCGGGAGTTCGTCGAGCGAATATCTCTAGCAGCCTCGGAGTTCGTCAAAAAAACGTCGTCGTTTGTGGAGAGAGAGATTTTCCAATTTTCCGTAGACAGGGGGGATGAAGTAGGACCCCTTCTAACTCGTAAAATTGTGAATTTTACCCATACAGAGAGGAGCGCTATATGGAACATTGGAGTAGTAGACTTCAAAGGAGGGTTTCATCGGCTTCTGGTCAAACTGAAACTTCAGTTCAATTTACATCGTGTGAAAGTAGCTTAATAGTCCACGTTGAAATCACATCTTGTCTTCGATTCAAGTATAGTGGGCGGGAACATCATACCCCATTTAATACATTAAATTTACGCAAATTGCTTACGCTAGTATATTATCTCGAAGCTTTATTGCTTGTACAAATGTATTCACCCAATGAGGTGCTGTTGTCCTTTTTGAACTTTGTACGCGAATCGTATTACAATAAATGGAAAGTTAAGGCGTATTAATACATAATATTGAATCAGTTAAGAGTTAAAAGTAGTTTGCTCACGAATAAACGCTGATTTTAAGTAAACTAAGAATGCGAGGTTAATATTTCCCAAGAATTCCTACAGGCAACTTTATAATAATACGTTTTGGTTGATTGTTTTAAATGAACGAATTGTAATTGGTTGGTTTTAATCTCGTGACTAATGCTACAACCAATACCAAGAACACATTTGAATACGACCGAAAGTAAATAGTATATTATACACTTTTGATACGACTAATACCAAGAACACATTAAAAAAAAAATTGAAATTTTTTCGAGAGACTGATTACTTCGATGTAATTGGTTTAAAATCCTGTAGCTTTAACTGTACTAAAAATTGTTTACGTCACTGAGTACGCGTATTTAACATTATCAAAGGCTGTAGTAATTTTTTACTTTACCAAGCCTAATATAACCAAACCAAAAACACTGTTTTTCCAAACGTACATACCTAATAAACTAAATTTTTCAGTCATAGTTAGTACGAACTATTTTCTTTTCTAGATTACTTCAAATATTGTATTAATCCGCCGTATCTTTTCCTATTACGTCAATTCTTCTTAAACCAAACTATATAAATATATTTAATTCGTGTTTTTGGCGCCATTTTCTATTTTATTATAGAGTTTCATCATAGATCGTACTTTGCACACGTATATTATTTTGGCTCGGTTAAAACCCTTCGAATTTATTTCAATGTAAAATTGAACCATTGTTAAAGGCGTTTGCAATATATTTTCAACGGTATATTAACTCGCTATCATATAGTTTTAAACAACGGTACAATCTTATCCTTATACTCCGAGCACCTGCCACCTTCTCGGATCACGTACGCCAAGTCTGACTGTATAAGATAACGGATGGTCTAGTTCCCATTAGCCTCCTTAAGACTGTAACGGCTAGGTTTAAGATTAGGCTTAGCTTCAAAGGTAAAAAACAACGCTATAGAAAGATCTTAATTAATAATTTCAAACGGATTAACTAAAGCTACCTTATCATTTGTGTCAGAACGCGTGATAATCAACTGTAGGCGAATTAAAATAATAGCGAAATCACGTGACCATAGTGATGACGTAGTATTGCGGGGAATTTTTATTTTAAAAATTATAAAATATATATTTTTATTGTCGCGATAATTTTATCTATGCTTTAAAATTAAACAATTTTTACAAAATGGTGCCGAAACCCGGGAACCAAAATTTTTCCTGATTTATAATTGAATAGATATGTTTCTATGATATATGTACATATATTTTGAATCGTTTTTTTAACGATCTTTCCGAAAATATGACTCAATTTCCATTCGGAGTTCATGAAGTTACTTGATAGCCTCATTTTAATAACTCGTATAAATATGATTATAATACCTTTTTCTCTACGCTTTTATCTGGTGTTATTTTCCTTTAAAAAGAGAAATTTGTATTCCGTAGAATGTCTTTTCCCTTTTTGAAGCCACGCACCAAACTTACTTTAAGCGGTATATTGGGTATAAGCTAAGTAACTATATTTTTAGTTGGTCAAATGCGAACCTAGCCTCATTAACTCATAGGGCACGTGCTTTGTCTGTATGTATGTAATAGCCGCTGCATCTATAAGGACACGCTGTCTAGTATACGCGCTTACAGCTCCAAACTTTACTTTTTCGTGCAGGTGACTACGATATGCGTGCCTTAAACCGCCATATCAAAGGTCTCAAGCAAGAAATCGAGTTTTTCTTTTTAATATATATATTTTTTATTTCAGCTTTGTTAACCCGATATATACAGTTTTTTTAGATCTCGCGAAACTAACATTTGGCTAGCATTTAGGGTTAACACCTCACTTTTACGCTTTAAATTAATTTTGATTAAATTTAATTACTATGATGATCAAGTAGGGCATTTAAACATTTATTGAAGTATAAGTTAAAGATTTAATTTAATGTAGCCAGCAATTTCTTACGATTTCTTTGAGAAGTCGGTATATGAGACGCGCAGAGGTCATTCAATGCGTTAGATTTATTTATTTATTTAATTAATTTATTTTTATGTATTTACTAATTTCCCAATATTTATTTTTTCTATCTATATATTTATTTTTATCTATACACATATATTATTTATCTATATATTTTTTATCTATATATTATTTATTTATTTATATCTATACATATATTAATTATATATATATTTATTTTTTATTACAAAGAAACTTCAATAATTATTATAAAAACACCAGAAGCCGATGAAACCCTCCTTTGAAGTCTATTACTCCCGGGTCTTGTCTACCCCTCTCTGTATGGGTTAGTTTCAAAAATCGCGATTCGTACGCCTCCTAACGGTAGATATTTTCGGAGCGGGAGTTCGTCGAGCGAATATCTCTAGCAGCCTCGGAGTTCGTCATAAAA
Source organism: Odiellus spinosus (assembly GCA_963920705.1). Classification (NCBI taxonomy): domain Eukaryota; kingdom Metazoa; phylum Arthropoda; class Arachnida; order Opiliones; family Phalangiidae; genus Odiellus; species Odiellus spinosus. The sequence goes on from OY987238.1 coordinate 13,764,060, forward strand.
ACGTCGTCGTTTGTGGAGAGAGAGAATTTCCAATTTTGCGTAGACAGGGGGGATGAAGTAGGACCCCTCCGATCTCTTAAAATTGGGAATTTTACCCATACAGAGAGGAGCGCTATATGGAACATTAGAGTAGTAGACTTCAAAGGAGGGTTTCATCGGCTTCTGAAAACACTTAATTCAGATTTTTTTCTACGATAAATTTTATTTTATTTTCAAAGTTTCTTGGATTTTATAACAGATAACAGAGACCTTTCACATTTGAATACGTTATTAAGATAATATTATTAATAAAACTTATAATACGTCTCGCCAATTGCGTCACTGGAACTCGTGTTTAGAAATATTAGCAATGCTAGCGACCCCAGATTTATCGTATTTTTAAACAAAATATTTCTTATACTTCTATAGCCTTTTTTAGCTCCAATGACCGATAATATTATGCAAAACAGATTCTAATAAAAATCAAAATGGTATTAAGATACTGGAAACCAATTTTCAAGTCTAGTAGGCGAAACCTAGACACATATATTTCTGATAATATTATATATATATATATATATATAATATAAGCTAGCATAGAGTTGTCGTAATAATGAATATTATAATATATAAAGTATAAGAAAAAATTGTTTCGTTATCACAGTTACATTCAACCGCGAGTTTGTTAAAACACGCGTTATTTTTTGATAAGCGAATCGTCGAACTTTTGCATATTTAAACCTTTAGAAATATTGGGATTTTTCAGTATCTTAGTCTGAACTTAGAGGTACTTCTGGAAGACAAAATATCAACTAAAACAATGAAATTTGTATATTCGTATAATTGTTAAACGTATAAGGTTTACCCGAAGATAAGCCTTCGCCGCTTTATCTATCTACAAATTACTCGTATTCAAACGTATAACGATGGATAAGAAACATTCGCGTTTCCAGAATTAGTCTAAAATATAAGAAACAATATTTCAAATTGACTTTTAATTCGAAGAATAGAAATAAAACGATAAGATTTTAAATCATCTTTTTATTCGTTATTTTTCAGGGAAAATAAATTTTGAATTAAATTTTTATCCTCGCGTATAACGCAATGGATAATATTCGAAGATAAGGCGGCCATTTTTGGATAAAAACGGATATGGATTATGTTTCTTTACTTTATCTTCGAATAAGTTTACACGAATGAAAAATAGTCTATTTTTAATCAAACACCAGAATTTAGTAGATTTTATCCAATTAATAAAAATTATATGAATTTCGAGCTCTAATCCTACACAAAATGATTGGAACTTTAATTAACATTATTTTAAATAGGGCAGTTCTCTTTCAAACGCTTGCAAATTATTATTTCAACAGTAAGATCTATCAATATCGAAATCACGTGACCATATGACGTAGTATCGTGGGTAAATTTTATTTTAAAAATTTCGAAAATGGTGATTATGAAATATGTATTTTTAGTGTCTCTGTAATTTTGTTCTATGACATATGTATATATATTTTGAATCGTTTTTTAACGATCAACCCGAAAATATGACTCAATTTCCATTTGTAGTTCATGACAGTCTCTCTTTAAATTAAGAAGGGGATCTTACTTCCGAGGGCACAGACGGTCAAACCTCAAAAAACGTCATTTTTATTTCGCGTTCGTGAAATATGTAATGGGTTAGCTGCTGGATGTGTATTTTGATAACCAGACAGTTATCTAGACTAATGTTGATGTCTGGGACCCACACCCCTCACCCTTTTTTTATTTTCTTCTACATAAAATTAACGGGTGTTGAAATTATCCAATTGCAAACGGTATTTTAAATGTCTATGACCTTAAACTTCAATAATTTATTAAAATTAATAAACTCGAAGATTTAAAATCGAGGTCAATTTCTATCACGATGATTTGGTATTTTAAATCTTAAAGGTATTAAGAAAACTATTAATTGTTAATTAATTGTTAAAGTAAATAGAAATTGAGTGATATTTTCGGGTTGATCGTTAAAAAACGATTCAAAATATATATACATATGTCATAGAATAAAATTACAGCGACACTAAAAATCGCCATTTTCGAAATTTTTTAAATAAAATTTCCCCGCAAATACGTCATCATTTCGCTATTGTTTTAATTCGCCTACTGTTGATTTTCGCGCCTTCAGGTAGGAGTGATAAGCTCGTTTTTGCGCGGTTATTTTCGTAAAAGTACTTGACTCAGGAAATCTTATTACCTTTCGTACGAAAATTATAATTTTATCATTTTAATTTTGAATATTCTTAAAAACTCTGCAACTCAGAGTTGTAAAATATTGAATATAACTTTTTTATAATATGAAGAATAACTAAAACAATATTCATTATACCACTCTTATAAAATATTCATTCAATAATGCAATTTTTTATACCACTCTTATGTATGGGTTAATTTATCTCATCTCGGTTAGAATCTTCGGGGTATTTTTTTTTTTTTTTTTTTTTTTTCTCTCCAAAATTCCCTTATCTTAATCACTCTTCGTGGCTTAAATCTGGTAATATCTCTCTACCTTTACTTAAATATAGTTCATATCTCGAAGCATATGATCTCCTCTTTTCGTAATAATAATTTAAAAGAAGTATATCCAAACTCCATCTGCAACTTGGAAACAAATTGAAATCAAACTTTTTTAAAAACACGCGTGGAAAAATCTTCTAATTTGGTTAAAAATGGTTTAAATTTGAAAATTTCAACAGAATTCGACTTAATAGATGAAATGAGATAATCTAAAATCAACAAAAATGGATGTAGGGTATCATTTTTTAAATTGTAATAAATTTTTCTTCAATTCTGGATATATAATCAGAAGCCGATGAAACCCTCCTTTGAAGTCTATTACTCCCGGGTCTTGTTTACCCCTCTCTGTATGGGTTATTCTCAAAAGGCGCGATTCGTACGCCTCCTAACGGTAGATATTTTCGGAGCGGGAGTTCGTCGAGCGAATATCTCTAGCAGCCTCGGAGTTCGTCAAAAAAACGTCGTCGTTTGTGGAGAGAGAGAATTTCCAATTTTCCATAGACCCCTCCGATCTCCTAAAATTGTGAATTTTACCCATACAGAGAGGAGCGCTATATGGAACATTAGAGTAGTAGACTTCAAAGGAGGGTTTCATCGGCTTCTGATATAATCTATTTTGATCGAATTCTGTTGAAATTTTCAAAGGATACTTTTTTACCAAATTAGGTGATTTTTTTTTCCCTCATTTAGAAACCCAATTTCTTTCTTTATTGTATGAGAGCACATTGAAATTAATTAAAAATGACGTCACGATATTAAAATTTCAATTTATTGTGATGAAATTCTCGATTTTTGGCGGGAAATAAATTTGTCTAAAATTGTTTGCAGTTTTGTTATATATTTGTTAAACCCTGAAATAATTTTACATAAATATATTATTAATTTGTATCAGAAAACAAACGCGACAAAGATAAAATTCAAAAACAAATTCATTTCCAATTTGTTAAAGGTGCATCATCCAATAATAAGTTTCCCAATAGTTTATTGAACTTAACAATATCGCTTCGTAATTTTGTTGCAATTAATAACTTATCTGTGGCGGATTTATACACAATATTAAAACAAATAGAGTATAAAATAGTTCCTTTTAAAAATAATATCCGTTCTAAATGAATATTATCTCCTAATTACGAGTTATCTTTAATTTTTTGCGGCTTCGTAACTGTTTACCAATAAACCTCAAAACTAGGAACTATTTTGCATATCTGTTAGTGATATGCAAATTTATTTTTTGTCAGTTTGTTTGAAAGTTAATAGCTAAAAACTCTCTCTTGATTAGAATAATTTGTCCCCCAAATTTTGCCTCCGAATTTTTGGTTTAAAGGCTTTTCGGGTCAAATATATTCGATCGAATGAAACAAAAACGTCCCTACACCTACTGCGTGCCTAGATTAATTGGCAAATTTCGTGGTTATACTAGAAATAAATTTACACAAAATACTAAGTGCGTGCCAGGAAAAAATAAATTATTATTTAACATTTCGTGTGTATGACTTCTAGGTTTGAATGAGAAATTTAAATTGTTTATTGTGTCAAAGTGAGGTTGTCACGTGAACTCCAAATGGAAATTGAGTTACATTTTCGGGTTGATCGTTAAAAAACGATTCAAAATATATATACATATGTCATAGAACAATATTACAGTGACAGTAAAAATATATATTTTATAATCACCATTTTCCAAATTTTTAAAATAAAAATTCACCCCAATACTACGTCATCACTATGGTCACGTGATTGTACTATTGTTTAGTCTACAGTTAATTCTCGCGGCTTCTGGCACCAGTGATAATGTCGCTTTCGCGCCGTCTTTTTCGTAAAAGTACTTAATACAAAAATTCCTATTCCTACGTTCCGGAAATAAGATAAATCTCGCGATATTTCTCCCACCCAGCCCCACTATAACTAACATTACATTGAATTGAAACTAAAAAATAGAATTCATATTCATTCGAAAAAAATAGTGATAATTCAAAAAATTAATGCTAATAAAATTAATTCGTTTATCTCTGAGCTAAAAAAAGGGCTGTAAAACACTCTGCAAATATTGCCTTTATTTAAATAATAATTCAAATTTGAAAAGAAAGACTAAATTATTATTTCCGAGTGGGTTTTTTTTTTTTTCTCTAACAAAAAAAATGAGGTCAGTGAATTAAGATTTGACTAAATTATTATAATGAGTTGTGTAAAAAAAATGTACTTTAAAAATTCAAGTTCAGTAACGTGTATTACGTTTTTTAATCTGTACACATTCAATAAACACATTGACCTTCACGCGAGCGAGCTTTTTAAAGATAAAGATAAAATGCTAATTTTATATTTTACCGTTTAATTAGGTGTTAAAATTCATTAGCCAATGGGCCAATTGTCACGGTTTTTTGGAGAGATTACACGATGAAAGGAATTTGAATTTTAATTAACCATAATAACATTTTACCAGCTAGATAATAGGTTTTAATTCCTAAGACCCGTACTTAAAAATAAAACATTTCGAATACAAACTTTTAATTTGTAGAAACGTGTCATTTACCTCAATTAGCTTTGTTTTTATTATTATTAATATTAAGGGTGGGTTTTAAATTTTATATATTTTTAATTTTATAATATATTTTTAATTTTATAATATATTTTTAATTTTATAATATATTTTTAATTTTATAATATATTTTTAATTTTATAATATATTTTTAATTTTATAATATATTTTTAATTTTATAATATATTTTTAATTTTATAATATATTTTTAATTTTATTATATTTTTAATTTTATAATATATTTTTAATTTTATAATATATTTTTAATTTTATAATATATTTTTAATTTTATAATATATTTTTAATTTTATAATATATTTTTAATTTTATAATATATTTTTAATTTTATAATATATTTTTAATTTTATAATATATTTTTAATTTTATAATATATTTTTAATTTTATAATATATTTTTAATTTTATAATATATTTTTAATTTTATTATATTTTTAATTTTATAATATATTTTTAATTTTATAATATATTTTTAATTTTATAATATATTTTTAATTTTATAATATATTTTTAATTTTATAATATATTTTTAATTTTATAATATATTTTTAATTTTATAATATATTTTTAATTTTATAATATATTTTTAATTTTATAATATATTTTTAATTTTATAATATATTTTTAATTTTATAATATAACTAATTTTATATTTTATAATATAACTAATTTTATATTTTATATTATAAATAATTTTATATTTTATAATATAACTAATTTTATATTTTATAATATAAATAATATTATATTTTATAATATAAATAATATTATATTTTATAATATATATAATTTTTATTTTGATAATTTATTTTATGTAAAAGCTTGAAAACTTACGCTTACTTTTAGGAAAATTCTAGAACAGCAAATGTTTTAAACGGGTTATCGTGATCAATAAACTGTACATGCTTATTCTGTGTTCAAGGTGTTCATTTCAAGTTCAAGGTTAATAAATCCATATAATAAACAGCTTTGATGAAAATTCCAATGTTTTAAGGCAGTTAGTATTACATATACTCTATTGAGTTTTATATAATGAATAAGTGTATGATATTTAGAACACTAGAGTTAGTGTATGAAATTTATAACACTTTAGAGTTAGTGTATGAAATTTAGAACACTTTAGAGTTAGTGTATGAAATTTATAACACTTAGACTTCGGTTTTATCGAATTTCAATATTATTATTCATAAATATGCGCTGTGTTTTTAATATCTAATATTTTCAAGTTTACACACACGTTTTAATTTACTATCTAAACATGACTTATTTTTTTACGTATGTTACAGGATTGGCATTTTTGAGTTGTATCAGAGAAACCTTGAGTGATGTATCATACACTGACGGAATATTTGATTCGACCGAATTTTTCAATCTGACATGTGGTGAGTTTTTCCCATTCATTGCCTATATATTTCTTTTTTTGGAACCAACTGCTTAGCAACTATACAAATGTACTAAATATTATACCACATTCAATTGATCCTTGGTGATATAACCGTATACATATACACGCATACATGGCAAAATAGTATACTTAATATACGTTAAGGTAATTTAAATCGGTACTTAAAATAAACGTGAATTTATATTATAGACACTATAGGTATAAATTGTTAATTTACACGATAAATTACTAGGGTAATTGGTAATTAACACGGTAAATTACTAGGGTAATTAGTAATTTATAATTTAAAACTTTTTATAGATATTTTATAGTTATAAGAACGTGTTAATGTAATTTTTAATGTCTGAGTATTTTTTCCTGACAATTCAAAAACATTTTTACGAGTGTAGAAGTTGTTTAGTCAAAAATATGAATTTGAAGCTTTTCAATGGGTAATTTCGTATTTAAAATCACAGAAATTTAAATACAAATAATTTTGTGTGTAAATTACCGTGAGACTGTAAATTACGTGGTAATTTAAAAATTTTAAAGTTACAGTAATTTTGAAACTAGTCCACAAAATTCCCGTTTACTAATCCTATTCTAAGAATTATTAGTGATTATTATATCCCTTAAAATCAGAAACTTGTATGACAGGTAACCTTTTATAGTTTAAGAATATTTTGTTTCTAGATAACTTAATCGTGTCGCGATTTCATTGTTATAAAAGCAATGTAGTGGTTTGCTCCGCGTTAAATCGTCTCCAACACGGAGTTTTTAAATTGGAGCTTTTGATAAATTCTTATCGGAACTAGTGACATCTTTTGGGAAAAAGGGATAATCGTTTTTGTATTTCGACTATAGATTAGGAAAAACCTGTTACTTTAGTTAGACAAGGAATCAGAAAAACCCTGGAATATCTTACCATATATCAGGGAAATTTTCTATACGGAATATTTCCTTAGTGAACCATATTTGCGAGCTATTAATACGGTTTTCACGCGTATTTTATCAGTCTAAATCGATTTAAGTTTAGTACTTAAATTTGAAGTGAGGCTAATCCCCATTTTTTTAATGTATATGGATTATATTTTTAGTTTTATCATACCATTTAAATGACCATGGGTTGACGCGTTAGATATAAACTTCAAAATTAAAATGTCAAAAATATATAGATCATTTTTTCTCCGAAGTATGACGTAGTTTATTTCTGGAACTTAACGATAATTTTCGTAGGAATGGTTTGGATTAAGTACTTTTACGAAAAAGACGGCGTGAAAGTGTCCTTATCACGTGCCAGAACGCGCCAGAATCAACTCTAGGCGAATTAAAACAATAGCGAAATCACGCGATGATAGCAGAGGTATATAATAACCCCCTTCGGGGGGAAGTATGAAAGGTAGGCAAAATCGACGAACAACGAGTGCCCGGCGTAAATCGCGGCGGATCGACACACCGCTTTACTCCCAAAAAATAGTTACACCATTTTGAACCTCACTAAATTTTCCCTACGCGCGCTTCCGGAACTCGCGAGCCGAAGTCAACCTTCGACTCCATTTTAACAGACAGCCTGACTCCCGAGACAGGAAGTTCTAAACGCAAATCGAGCCGTCTTGTTTATACAAAGACCATTTACTAGAGTAGCGACATTGAGAAGTCCAGCGCGAGCTAGTGGCCTAGATAGTCAGCAGCGGGCTCTTGTTGTTCGTGATTTTTAGCATTGGAAGTATAGGGGCTTTCATACTTCCCCCCGAAGGGGGTTATTATATACCTCTGATGATAGTGATGACGTAGATTGCGGGAAATTTTTAATTTATGCTTTAAAATTAAAATGGTGCCGAAACCCGGGAACCAACATATTTTCCTGATATATAATTGAATACATATATATTTATATGACATATGTATATATATTTTAAATCGTTTTTTAACGATCTTTCCGAAAATGCTACTCAATTTCCATTTAAAGTTGATGAAAATTCAGTGTCAGCCTTACTTTAAACAATCTCCTATCTTTTTATAGATTATAATAGAATTTGAAGTCATAAAGGCATCTGATAAAATTTCCCTTTTTTTATGTTAAATCGTGTTCTCTTATAAGGGGAGCTTAGAGTAGGGTTCATAATCCTTTTTTCTAACTCATTGACATGAACAGGACGACCTCAAAACTTCTTGGGTCCCCCTTTTTAGCCATAGACCATCTTCTTTACTATTTATTATTAACAAAAGGCACCCGGTGTTATAATCCCATAGAACTTTACGTAACCTTAAGTATTCAGTTGCTATCGCCCTATTTATTGGGGAAAAAACTCTTACAATACACGATGGTAAGGGAAAAATGACAATGGATAAAATATAACGTAATATCTTTTCCATATTGAGATGATAATAGAATCAAAGGCAGTTCCCGTAAGATTTCAACGCGACTCATTAATCATTGCATTGTAGCTTTGAAATGTAGTTAAATTTTACGTTAAAAAAATGTAGTTTTTAGTTATAACTTTTTATCAAGGGTAGTTTGCGTAAGATAGAAACTTAAAGCGCATTTATATGTAATGTAAATCGCATATAGAATTAAAATAGTTCAATAAATAATATAAGTTAGTGTAGTTTGTAAAAAAATTAGGCCACTTAGGATTTTATTTTTAAAAAAAGGGGAAAATTTGAAATAAGGCCCCTAATACGTTTTATAATTTTTTTTCATCTTGGAAGGCTGATAGAATATAAGGCGGAGGGATATTTAATATGATATCCCATTGAAAATAAAGTAGTCGCTGTTAATTGTAAAGGTATGAAACAAACCATACATTATGATTTTAAAGTGAGGCTGTTACCAATTTTTCATGAACTCCAAATAGAAATTGAGTGATATTTTCCGGTTGATCGTTAAAAAACGATTCAAAATATATATACATATGTAATAGAACAAAATTACAGCGACACTAAAAATACATATTTTATAATCGCCATTTTCGAAATTTTTAAAATAAAAACTCGCTCGTTCTGGCACAAGTGAATAAAGCCGCGTTCATACTAGGCCTTGAAATCGATTTAAACCGTTTCAAAACGTGTTTTTGGAGTCGTGTGAACATGAAACCGTTTTTTCTCGAATCGATTTGATTCGATTTCTCGAAACTGCTTCGGGAACCAGTTACGTACCGATTCGGCTGGTTTCAACAACCGATAGATGAAGCTACAATAAATCGATTTCGCGTGAATGAGTGACGCTTACAACGATTCCTGCAGGGCGATTTAAATATCGATTTTATTTTACAGTTTCAAACTGATTAAGAAATGATCGTGTGACCGCTCGAAAAAATTCTATAATGGCTTCCCTTTAAAGTTTATTAGATATTCTTTGTACGGAGCGAAGGTATATGTAAAATATAGTGGAAAAGGGCATATTGATAGGGTTGGGAGAGCGTGCCCTTGCATTGAAAATCCATGAAATGACAAAAAATTGAAGGATTTATTTTTTTGTTCGAAAGGAATCTCTATTAACTACGAAAAAATGGGAAAAATAGTGAAAAACAATTGGCTTATTACCTTCTCCCATCCTTTTTATCCTAAAACATTTACCGCTGAATGTACGTAGTATTTTATTACACAAAGAAACCCCGTAGTCATTGGTTTGTGCTTGGAAAAAAAAAATAAGGATACCAATTGTTAAATTATCGAAGAACAATGCTTTTTTACGAAACAAATAATGGGTTATTAACATTAATATTTTGTATATTTTTTATCAGTGAAATATCAGTTTTTATTTTTTTATTTATTGTAGCACAAAAGGAGACTTAACCTGGTATAATTTACGGTTTATTCTGATAAAATCAGAAGCCGATGAAACCCTCCTTTGAAGTCTACTACTCCAATGTTCCATATAGCGCTCCTCTCTGTATGGGTAAAATTCACAATTTTACGAGTTAGAAGGGGTCCTACTTCATCCCCCCTGTCTACGGAAAATTGGAAATTCTCTCTCTCCACAAACGACGACGTTTTTTTGACGAACTCCGAGGCTGCTAGAGATATTCGCTCGACGAACTCCCGCTCCGAAAATATCTACCGTTAGGAGGCGTACCAATCGCGCTTTTTGAAACTAACCCATACAGAGAGGGGTAGACAAGACCCGGGAGTAATAGACTTCAAAGGAGGCTTTCATCGGCTTCTGATAAAATTAATACCAATCAACACTAATAAATTTGAATTTCTTTCGTTACAAAAAAAAAAAAACGAAAAATCGTAAATTCAAAATAAAAATTTATTCTTAAATAATTATTTTTGACGACTAGCCAATCAAGTTTTAAGATTTCCCTCTTAACTTCCTAGATTATTACTAGTCAATCCAGATTGTCTTCTAATAAATTGTTGATCATGTCATAGCCCTGCATTAAAACCCCCGAAATTTTCTTCTTGAAATGGGGACATTATATCAATATAACAATATTTCCGATATTATATTTTTTACCACTAAATTATTACAAGACGTATCATATTTCTCTTCCTCTCAGGAAATTGTACAAAAGACGGTTTTGTCTAAATAATAGACTCCAAATAGCTTTTTTTCATTTCAACTTAAACCCCAATAAGGTAAAAACTGGATCAAGCCAAAGCTAGGCAGCTGAAATCTATACGTTATACCTTTTAATGGCAATATTTTGTAGAAAAAAAAAAGTACTTCATACATTTATGCATAAGGCCAATTATAAAAGAGTCTAGAGCCCGGGCTCCCAATTAAAGGTAGCGAGGAAAAATATATATATATTATATATTATATAAAAAAAATAAACTAAAAGAACTTGGAATGTCATTTTCCTTTTTAAAAAAAGCCGAATGTTTTTCAACAGTATGAAGCCTTACTAGTACCTTTAGTTTCGTCAGTATTCGATACCAAGGCAGATGCGATAGATTTCTTAGTTTTCGAAAAAATAATATGAAATGGTCTTCAGGCTATGTAATACTAGCTATAGGGGAGCGGTTCGAATCGTAGAATGGGGTCCGTTTATAGCTACGGGTCATTTCACGGGTCTTTTATATATATATATACGTATGATATCTTAGATTTCATCGCTCAAGGGGTCAAATGATTGTATATTTCGAAATCACTTTCAACGAACGCCCATTTATGGGTTCATATACGCACCCTTGAAATTGAACCGTGGGTTATAATACTAAAGCCTTGTTCGTATTTGTTTAATTCGCTTCAAATGTTTTAACACATTGAGGCGGTGTGTTTTTTCATGAACTCCAAATGGAAATTTAGTGGCATTTTCCATCGTTTTAACACGATTCAAAATATTTATACGTATGTCGTAGAATCTACTGCCAATAAAAACGTGGATAAAAATTTCAGAAATTCAACAGCTAATAAAAATTTCACGTTAATCAATCGAATACCAAGTCATTAATTATATTCGGATAATCTAACATTTTTATTATCATTAATAAAAACACTCGTGTGAACGGGACTTCCTTAACTAACTTTTCTTATATACTGGAGATATTTAATGGTGAAAATCATAGTCCATCTTCCATACACGTAAGACTTACGCTTAAATGGCCCAGGGCTAAAAATTGGGGCGATTATCTTTTAGAGAAACGGTAACTTTTAACTTAAGGGCTGGAGCGTCGGACCGCTCTGAGGCCTGGAACGTGAAAACGCATCGTCTGATGCGAATTCTCTATAATATGGGCGTGGAAAATTGGGCTGGCATCATTACTTTTGAGAAAAATCTGTCTTAAAAACATATTGTATAAGATTTTCTCGAAATTCACTCGGATATTTCAGATCGTATAAAACTATAAGCTTCGACCCATCTTTTAAAATTATTTCATTTAAGTTGAAGGGAAAGTTTCACCAAGCGGTTCTCGACAAACTAAATAGAGTACCAATCGGTTCTCGACAAACTAAATAGAGTACCAATCGGTTCTCGACAAACTAAATAGAGTACCAATCGGTTCTCGACAAACTAAATAGAGTACCAATCGGTTCTCGACAAACTAAATAGAGTACCAATCGGTTCTCGACAAACTAAATAGAGTACCAATCGGTTGTCGAGAATCTAAAGATCGTATCAAGCGGTTTACGACAAACTAAAGATCGTAATAATCGTACGAAGCGGTTCTCGACAAACTAAAGATCGTAATAATCGTACGAAGCGGTTCTCGACAAACTAAAGATCGTACAAATCGGTTCTCGACAAACTAAAGATCGTACAAATCGGTTCTCGACAAACTAAAGATCGTACAAATCGGTTCTCGACAAACTAACGATCGTACAAATCGGTTCTCGACAAACTAAAGATCGTACAAATCGGTTCTCGACAAACTAAAGATCGTAATAATCGTACGAAGCGGTTCTCGACAAACTAAAGATCGTACAAATCGGTTCTCGACAAACTAACGATCGTACAAATCGGTTCTCGACAAACTAAAGATCGTACAAATCGGTTCTCGACAAACTAAAGATCGTAATAATCGTACGAAGCGGTTCTCGACAAACTAAAGATCGTACAAATCGGTTCTCGACAAACTAAAGATCGTACAAATCGGTTCTCGACAAACTAAAGATCGAGCGGTTTTCGACAAACTAAAGATCGTACCAATCGTACTAAGCGGCTCTCGACAAACTAAAGATCGTACCAATCGTACCGAGCGGTTCTCGACAATCTAAAGATCGTACCAAGCGGTTCTCGACAAACTGGAAGCCATAAGGAATTGTTTAGTGACAAAATAAAACACTATAAATTTATTTATCATCATTTTTTGTGTAAAACAACTTGGCAAGGTCTTCAGTTTGTCGAAAACCACGAAAAATTTGCCAAAGCTGCGTTATTTTTCCTTGTGTTAAGTTCAAGTAGACATCGTATGCCTTTTTAATATACAGCTAGACTTCCCCTTTTAAAATTTAACCAGATCATGGTAGACCTACTATTCCATTAAAATTAAAAAGATCACTCGTGAACTGATCTTACTGAAGTCTGAGGCTGTTGTTGAAATTTTTGACCAGATATGGTATGTGTGTTAGAATCTATATACCTTACCATAGTGTGGTCTTACCACAACCCAACCCATCTTACCTATATATGATTGTATACGTCCATACCAAGGTGTGCCCCCAAAATGTTATTTTTGTTATATGTTGTATAGTGACCCCATATTTACGGGCTCATATATCTTACAAATAGGGACATGTTTACCCTAAAAAATCCAGAACCAATGATAAATTTTAGAAATTTAAACATACCTAATTGTATATTTTTGATGCATTTCATTTATTGGTACCCTATATTATTGATATCACGGTTTGAATTTTAAGTTGAACCTCAATAGATTAAATTATTAGTTTCTGGAGAAAGTACTTTTACGAAAAAGACCGCGCGAAAGTGACCTTATCACGCGCGAGAATCGACTGTAGGCTCTACAATAGCGAAATCACGTGACCATATAGTGATGACGTTGATTGCGGGGAATTTTTATTTTAAAAATTTCTAAAATGGTGATTATAAAATATGTATTTTTACTGTCGCTGTAAATTTTGTTCTATGACATATGTATATATATTTTGAATCGTTTTTTAACGATTTTTCCGAAAATATGACTCAATTTCTATTTGGAGTACATCACAGCCTTACTTTAAGCATTATAATCATTAATAATATTTTGTATATAGTTTGACGAAGTCACAAACAAACTTATTTTAAATAGAAATTACCCCAATTTTGGTTCTTCACAGATTATTTTAAGAAGCAGGCTCAGTTAAGTGATATATGGATTTCTAACCTAACCTAATCTAATGTTTAAAATCAATCCGTCATTGAAATATTTGGAGTTCTTGCGATTTTTGGTTTCATTTACATTCAAAATTAGGGGGTCCTAAGCGATTAATTTTATGAAAATAATATCCCCAAAATTCTCTAAACCTAGTCGCTATAATATTAAGAAAAAGTTACCCCGGGAAATTTTAAAATATGCAAAATTCCAGACACATCTAATATGCCCCAAATCGTAATAGCTTTATTTTTTCGTAAAACTTTTATTTGAATTTATATTTATTTTAATTTTTTTTAGTCTAGCAAGGTAGTAAATAATTTGATGGTAATAAATGGAAACTTGGTGCTAAAAAATTCATTTTAAATTTTTATAAATTCGGACCAATCGTATTATTTCGGCCTTCAACAGCGCTTGTAATGTCCTAACATTAAAAGAATAGGCCTGCGTTTTCTTCCTAAGAGGCTAAGACCTTGGCCATCAAATACCGGCCTATTCTTTTAATATTAGGAGGACATTACAAGCACTGTTGAAGGCGGAAATAATATGATTGGCCGGATTTTATACTCAAATTTTACCAAATTTCAGAAATTAATTTAAAACCTGTCTAAAACTTCCGAAAAAATTCTCAAATACGTTTTTTGAAACGGTGATTCCGAAATTTTGTTCCATGTTTCCCTTTAAAAGGTTTCTTAGTCGGGTTGGGGTGGTGGTTTTTCTAAGGTAGGGGGCGCTTAAAAATTCTGGAGGGGGGTTTCAATTCATGGTTAGAGGGGTGTAGATGGAGTACCTCCTATATTTCAAAAAAATCTTTTCTCTCTGTTCGTTTTGTTCCTGAATAGGCCGTTCCAAAAATGGGGGTAGGAAAACCAAGACTAGTATATATTGTCTTAAGCGGACAAGCAACATCTCACTATTTTGTGGTTTTTAAAAATGCATAGCTTGGCAACACTGTATCTTGCACCGCGTTTCGGTTCGGCTAGGGCAAATACGAGTCTTCCGGCCGAACCGCTGAATCGACTTTGCGGCGAAAAGGTACGGATCTACGGTTTCGCGAAATTCGGGCACAACAAAATGCCAAAGTGCGTACCTTTTTGGAAAGGTGGAAATACGTGTTGTATTTCGAACTGTAGAAACAACACGAGGAACGACAAGGGTATATCATTTCATAAATTTCCGAGGGAAGAAAGTATTCGCGAAGAATGGATCCGAAGAATCCGCTTCTTTTTGAGCCAAGTTTCTAATAAATAATCCGTAATCTAGGCCTAGTCTTATTTACTGCTTCTCAGCTGTTAGCTTTGGGCTTTGGCTAGCAAATCGGCTTGTAATATTAACGGATACAAGTCGAAATGCGTTTAGTGCACAAACCACATAGATTGGTTTTGTATTTTTTTTCTTACTGAACGTCTGGCAGCCCGGTTGTAGAAATGTAATAGTTTCCTTTTCGTCGCGTGAAAAATGGGGGAAGGAAATTTTCGTAATATTTGGAACGGAGTATTCTAGTTAGAAGAAATATTAAGCATTCGGTGCTTAGGGTTAACCTTGGTAAATGGGCGTGGCTTTAGGGTCGCGGCTTTGGACGGCCCAAGCTAAAATTAACGAAGTATATAGAAGAAAAACTAAAGAACATATTTTTTTTTTTACTCTCTCCCTCTCTCTCTCTCTCTTTCTCTCTCTCTCTCTCTCGAGATATGAAAGATGAAAATGAAACGGGAGGGCCACAAAATAGCAAAATAGTTTAGGCCACTTTCATTTGCCATTAAGTATAAAGCTGTTTAAATTGAACTGGACCCTTTAGAGATAAAGGTATAACCTTCATTTATAGTGCTGACAAGTCAAGATGGAATGCATTGCACAAACAATACAAGATCTCATTTCTTCTTTACTAAAATCAGAAGCCGATGAAACCCTCCTTTGAAGTCTATTACTCCCGGGTCTTGTCTACCCCTCTCTGTATGGGTTAGTTTCAAAAAGCGCGATTCGTACGCCTCCTAACGGTAGATATTTTCGGAGCGGGAGTTCGTCGAGCGAATATCTCTAGCAGCCTCGGAGTTCGTCCAAAAAACGTCGTCGTTTGTGGAGAGAGAGAATTTCCAATTTTCAGTAGACAGGGGGGATGAAGTAGGACCCCTTCTAACTCGTAAAATTGGGAATTTTACCCATACAGAGAGGAGCGCTATATGGAACATTGGAGTAGCAGACTTCAAAGGAGGGTTTTATCGGCTTCTGCTAAAATTGACTATACACGAGTTTTTGTAACGACCTAAGGAATGGGCTATGCGTATTACTTGTTTATCCAACATATTTTTTTGCAAACCATATCTGAAAACCTTCCTCAATGGATTTGGTGTTTAAATCAATTTCCAAAAAGTGGATATAAAATCGGACCAATCAGATTATTTCATCCTTCAACTTTATTAATTAATTTAAATATGAAAAACGTGTCTAAAAATTAATAAAATAAATTAAAGTTTCCATTTAATGTAACCAAATAAGTTAGATTATCAATTGGAATAATTAATTTAATTCATAAAAAAAAAATTTGGTTTAATTTTCTATCATTATTTTGATCTCTGATATTAATATTATTAAAAATAATTTTTCCACGGAAATTTGGACAGCGCCCAAAAGGAAACATTTATTTCTATGATAGTATATTCAACGCTCCTTAATTTCTTAGCTATCTTGGCCGCGAAATGCGTAGAAATATGGAATTACATTACCATAACAGATTACAATAATCACAATTATATATAATATAATATTTTATAACTGGGATTTGATTCCCTTTTCTTTGGACACGATTTCAAAGATGAGAGGATGACATGATAGAATATTTAATCAAGACGTAATTATACAGAAAGCCGACGAATGGGACGGACACTCTATCCTAAAGAAAAATAAAAAATTAAAAGTGCCATTCACACATAGAGCTCGGAATCGGATCGATCCATTATCTTCTGTTATTCGTATATTTTCAGATATTTTAATTTCGGATAAATTGTAACTAAAACAATAAAATTTGTATATTCGTATAATTGTTAAACGTATAAGGTTTACCCGAAGATAAGCCTTCGCCGCTTTATCTATCTACAAATTACTCGTATTCAAAGGTATAACGATGGATAAGAAACATTCGCGTTTCCAGAATTAGTCTAAAATATAAGAAACAATATTTCAAATTGACTTTTAATTCGAAGAATAGAAATAAAACGATAAGATTTTAAATCATCTTTTTATTCGTTATTTTTCAGGGAAAATCAATTTTGAATTAAATTTTTATCCGAACGTATAACGCGATGGATAATATTCCAAGATAAGGCGGCCATTTTTGGATAAAAACGGATATAGATTATGTTTTATTAGTTTATCTTCGAATAAGTTAACTCGAATGAAAAATAGTCTATTTTTAATCAAACAGATAATATACATAATATAATAATAAAAATTAAACGAATTCCGAGCTGTATGAATCATCATACCATAATTTTAGAATTTAACGTGTGTCTGGGACTTGATACTAAAATGATATAATAAAATTGTATAATTGATAAGCGGACGATTGTCGTGAAAAGGTGTGGCGTATAAAAAGTACTAAAATAAGAATAATGAAAGAAATAATATATTTTTTTACGCCTTTTTTTTTTTTTTTGTTTCCCGCCATTTTCTATACGTGATAACGATTATTTCTGCCCCGTAAAAAAAACCGCGTTAAAGCTGACGTAAACCGTAGAGTAGAGATGATCATATGACGGGTAACTTAATCCCAAGGGACACCCTTGGCACCTCGGGAATATTCGAGATAGGAGGTCGTCGGCGAGCCATACCATATCTCGCTATCCCCACGACGGTCTGTTCAACCAATATCCTTTATATATATAGGCTTATATTATTATATAACTCGTGATATGTCCATTTGCTTGATGGAGACCATTTCTTTGACACCACCGCTCTTGCATGCTGTCTATATTTTACTTTGTATAAGGTATTTCTACCACTACAATATGATATATATAAATATATACCATTTACATAATTGATAAAATCATTTTAATTGAAACATTATGACTGACATTAGCAGCGTTCATACTAGGCATTGGAATCGATTTAAACCGTTTCAAATCGTTTCGTAGGAATCGTGTGAACGGGAAACCGTCTTTTATCGAATCGATTTGATTCGATTTCTCGAAACTGCTTCGGGAACCAGTTTCGTACTGATAGATGAAGCTACGATAAATCGATTTATAAAGATAACGCGTGAACACGTGACGCTTAAAACGATTCCTGACGATTTGAATAACGGTTTGATTTTACCGTTTCAAATCGATTAAGAAATACTGGTTAGATTCTAACTCCCTGACTTGATTCGGGTAGGCCTTGTTTAGAGCTAAACTAGCATTTCTTAATCGATTTGAACCGATAAAATCAAATCGATATTCAAATCGCCAGCGTCACGTGTTCACGCGTTAATCGATTTATCGTAGCTTCATCTATCGGTTGTTGAAACCAGCCGAATCGGAAACGAAACTGGTTCCCGAAGCAGTTTCAAGAAATCGAATTATATATCGTTTTTTAACGATCTTTCCGAAAATGTTACTCAGTTTCATTTTGAAGTTTATGAAAAATCTGTTACAGCCTCATTTAAATCTAAAACTGCTTTATTTTCAAATTTAATTATAACTTAATTAAGCGTATATTCATAGATATAATTGCCATAATAGAACATAATGAAAAGAGGCATGTGCTTTTCGTTTTTGAATAAACTTTAGATATAATACCCTGTTTTTTTTAAATTAATGGCAAATCATTATTATATCTTTTGTTCCTTCCAATTTTTTTTTTTTTTTATTATTGTGTCTAAATGTAATTTAAAAACGAATTTAAACTGAATATGATTCTGAAGATTATGTTCCAAGTTTCTGCTTGCTATTATTTGAACTATTTTTCTTCTACGTAAGTTTTATATTAGATATTAATACGCTTCAGCTTTCGTATAGCTCGCAATTACGTTAAACCATAACTGTACGCTTTTACAACAAGTTTCAAAACTACATTTACATTTATATTGGTGGTAGAAATATTAAAGGTAGTGTGAAATCATTTTATAAGAAGTTATATTTAAATTATATTTTCTAATTGTTGGAAGTAACTATAGAGACTTATTTAAAACATTGAACCAAGGCGTAATATTCTACAACTTAACTGTTGTAAGGTTGCGTATTCCCTTTAAAATATATTTTTTCCTTTCACCTTCACTTTAATTTGGTCTAGGAAAGAATGAACATCTTAGTTTATTATAACTTTTGAATGTTTTTGTTCGTAGAACAATCTAGAATGAAAGTTATCTTACGGGAGTTAGAAAATGTTGGTTAAGTTTTTGATTAGAAATCCACACTGCAGCTGCATTATACCTTAGTAATCTTTGTTCAATGTTCATAATTCATGAACTAGCAACTCTTATACAAATGGGAAACAAAATAGAATGGTCCTCTGATTTATTCAGATTGTGTTCTTTATGGTAAGGTAATTGAGATACGAATTCGTAACTTCTATTGTAAGGAATATTATCCAATTATATAATGGGGAACTAACTATTTAGTAATCAGGAACTAGCTGAAATGTAAGTTCTTGGTATATAACAAGTTTTTAGAACTTTAATTCAATCTGGAATTTGATTAAAAATTAAACTAATTTCGCTAAACATTATCTTGATAAAAATTCATAATTCATAAATTCTTGATTCTTGGTTACAAATCTAATTCTATGGAAGTTTTAATGATTTGAATTAATTTTGAGTAGAAAATAATTTGACTTTATAATGATATAAGATAGGTTTACAATTTATAGTTTTCTAGGTGTGGATAACGAGTCATTTAATTCTAATAATACTATTTATTTAGCAACTAAGTTGCAGTCAAGTGTCAACCACGGAGGATTAGCCAATAATATGTGGTTGCCCTTACAATAAACAAATATAAATTGTATCATGATCGTATTGATTCAAAATATGGAACATATTAGTTAAATTTTTAAAGGAAAGTAAGAACCTAGACATACGAAGAGTTCTGGTCGAGTCCTTAGAGTCGAAGTAATTGTCTTTCTAATTCTTGTGGTCAAAGAACGAATTAATCAGATTTGTTTGTGATCTTAAAAGTCGAAGTAGTCGATGGATTAACAATTTCCCAAGAATTTTCGATATTTTGTAGAAAATTTGGACATCTTGGTCGCGAATTAACCGATTATGAGCTAATTTGGTAAAGAAAATTAAAGAAATAGCTAAGCCTAATTTTAAGTTTGATTAACAATTTGATAATCAGTTGGTTTAAAAGCACGTTTAAAGGCACGTTTTTATCCATGAATTGGTTTAGTATTGTGTATCAATCCGCCGATGGGTTGGTTCTTATATGTTAACTTGATCCCAAGCTTTCAAGAAAATTTGTTCAGTCAGTGCTTTGACCGTTTCTTTAAAAAATTTTAATAGCGATTCTTTAAAAGAATATAAAAAAGACCACGCCTTAAACTGAAAGGTCTGCGAAACTCTTAAAACTTAAATTTATTTTTGTTCCCACATACCTTTTCTATTTTACTTCAATGGATACCGGCATTACGAGCTGAAAAAAAAATTATCATATTTTTATTTTTGCATCAAAATTATAAAGAAAAAGTTAAAGAATGGTTTCGTTTTTAGCTAATATCTTACATGTTCCCTTTATAGACGATTTAAACATAAATATAATAATTATTAAGTCCAATAACAACTGGAAAAAATTAACTTACAATTGTTATAAATATGATTGATATAGGCATAATTTTCAAGCCTATTTTCAAAAATGAATTTCAAATAAAATTTCGTTATTTTAATGAATAAAATTAATTTAAATTTAAACTAACAATAAAATTAACACCCTTAAATCTATGTATTTTCTTGGTAATATCACGCAGGTTGTCGCAAATTTTGAATACGTTAGATATGCAAAAACTAAAATCTTTGTAATGAAACAAAAATATTTTCTTTAAACATACAAATCTTGTATATTTTAACTTTCTTACTGATATAGTCGTGATTGAATTTGACTTCACTATAATTCAAATTTAGTTAACAACAGGCCTAAAACTAGGGCGGAGTAATATTCAATATTAAACATCATCGCCATAAAAGTAGTATTTGCGTACGTTTTACCTACACATGTATATTGAGGGTGTGAAAAGTTACACCCTCCACTTACTCGTCGCTAGCTAGCTCTAAAACTATCATTATGTTGAAATTGTAAATCATACCGAGTTTGCATTTAGTGCAAAGTTAAACTCCCTTTCTTCTAGGAAATAATTTATTCCAGGAAACGTGGAATATAAGTTTAAAACGTGTTGAAAACTGGATGCAAAATGAAAATAATTTTTAACTACTTTATCCTAATAGGAATTATTATATTACGTAACCTTCCGCCGTATATTTAAACGCGCTATAAACTCGATTGTTTTCCGTAACATTTCTTGAAACCGTGAGAAAATTGTTCGCCCATACAAGAATC
Organism: Odiellus spinosus; assembly: GCA_963920705.1. Lineage (NCBI taxonomy): Eukaryota > Metazoa > Arthropoda > Arachnida > Opiliones > Phalangiidae > Odiellus > Odiellus spinosus. The sequence continues at coordinate 13,785,828 of OY987238.1, forward strand.
TCGCTTACTAAAATAGAGACCAGTTCGTCCCCGCTAGGCTTTAACCCGCAGAGGGAGGATTTGGGCGCATTTTGAGGGTTATTGAAAGTTCCTTTATAGCCCTAATTAGAGGTAGCATCCTCCACCTACCCACGTTAAAAGTATATTTAAAAAAAAATATCTATTATGACTTATTCTAAGGCTATGACATTACTGGGAACCTTATTGAATATTAACGCGTGTTTCAAAACTTCGCAAACGCGCGATTTTTCCTAATTGTTTTGTCTATATTCTTAAATTTGGTTTTAAATTTTGTCGTCTGTTATTATAAGAAGGGTAAAGTATGGTTATTAAATGTCTCTAGAAGACTTATTTGGATTATTTGCGAATTGGTCGACTTTAAAATTTTTATTTAAATAATAAACTATTAATTTAACTAATAAACTATTAATTTAACTAATACACTATTAATTTAACTAATAAACTGTTAATTTAACTAATAAACTATTAATTTAACTAATAAAGTATTAATTTAACTAATCAACTATTAATTTAACTAATCAACTATTAATTTAACTAATCAACTATTAATTTAACTAATCAACTATTAATTTAACTAATTAATTATGAATTAAACTAATAAGATATGAATTAAACTAATAAGATATGAATTAAACTAATAAGATATGAATTAAACTAATAAACTATGAATTAAACTAATAAACTATGAATTAAACTAATAAACTATGAATTAAACTAATAAACTATGAGCTAATCTAATAAACTATGAGTTAATCTAATAAACTATGAGTTAATCTAATAAACTATGAGTTAATCTAATAAACTATGAGTTAATCTAATAAACTATGAGTTAAACTAATAAACTATGAGTTAAACTAATAAACTATGAATATAATTATAAATTGATTAGTTAATAATTAAAAATTTTTGTGACAACATTAAATACAAAGAAAAAAAAATTGTTAGACGATTAATCCGAATTGATAAATCTTTTAACTTCACGCGTGAAACGGTAGTTGGCGCCCGTCTTCTTAATCCTATTTACACGAAAAATCAAAATCTAGTACCTTTTCCATTGTTCGTTAAAAAATTCTCACGATACTCTGAAAGTTTATTGAAATAGTTGAACTATTATTCTTCGCAATTTAGCTTACTGACAAAATTTAAGGATATTAAAGATTAAGATCAATGGCTATAAGAAATAATCAATATTATAAGCCGCCCAAAATTTCTATAAGATATTAAAAATACAGTATAATATTAAAAATATATTTTGAACTGGTTTTAATATGGCGAGGCCTAGCTGCTCTGTAAGATATTTTATCGTCGATTGATTAGGTTTTGATAATTCGTATCAAATACTAACTTTCTAGGGAGGAGAGACTCATTTTTCATGTTTTTTTATACAAGTTTATAACAAAAAAAAAAAATTTCCTTTAGGCATCGGATACAAAAGGTGTCCTGAATTTAATTTTTAGCGACCTGACCTAACGCCCTTAAGCTATTCCGTTCTAATAAACTATGTTCATAAGTTTATATTGAATCCAAGTATTTAATTATAACAAGACGTAAGCTCGAGTGTCCGTGGAAAATGGATTGATCATTGAAATATGGTCAAGGGAATTATGAGAATAATGGTCAGGTGAATTGTGGGAAAAAGGTCTAGGGAATTGTGGGAAAAAGGTCAAGGGAATTATGGGAAATGGTCAAGGGAATTATGGAAATATAGTCAGGGAAAAATGTTTCAGGGAATTATGGAAATATGGTCAGGGTAATTATTGAAAAATGGTCAAGGGAATTATGGAAACATGGTCAGGGGAATTACTGAAATAAGGTCAAGGGAATTATGGAAAAATTATCAGGGAAACTATGAAAAAATGGTCAGGAAAAATATAAAAAATGGTTAGGGAAATTATTGAAATAGGGTCAAGAGAATTGTGGAATTATGATCAATGAAATTATGGAAAAATGTTTGAAAAATGTTCAAGGAAATTATGGAATTATGACCAAGGAAATTATGGAGAAATGGTCAAGGGAATTATGGAAAAATGGTCAGGGAAACTATGAAAAAATGGTCAGGGAAATTAAGGAAACATGATGAAGTGAATTATGAAAAAATTATCAAGGAAATTATGGAATTATGACCAAGAAAATTATGGAAAAAATGGTTAGGGAAATTATAGAAAAATGGTTAGGGAAATTATAGAAAAATGGTTAGGGAAATTATTGAAATATGCAGAGTGAAACTATTGAAAATATTCAGGGTTATCATTAAAATATTATTAAAAAATAAAATTATCAAACAAATTGATTTCGTAAATTTGATAAATTTCGTACAAACACTTTTCTACGTTGTGGTATTATTCGCTTATGCTACGAACTAAAATATAAAGTCCATAATGAATTACGAAGTTTTAAAAGTATTTATTTTTGATTAAGGGTATAGTTTTCTTATCTCTGTCATCGGGGCTTTGAACTTTACTCCTTTAATACATTATAAATCAAGAAAAATGACTTTTTCTCCCCTTATAAGAGTCCAGTGTTAAGATAAGAATCTCTAGGGGCCACGTTACGTTCAGGAGGGGAGTTTTAATAAAATTTAACATACTCGAAGCTGGCTTTATCTACCTTATAGGTACCTATAACCTAACGATGCTCTTAATTCGGAAACTTTCTATGCTTATAAAGATTATAAAGGGGCTTATTTCAGGGTGGCCCGTAAAGTTAAAGCCCCCCCTCCCCCTTGAAATAATTATTTATTATATTAATGTTTTATTTCCAATTTTTGATCGAGTAAAGATAGTAAAAGTATAGGTTTAACTTGGAATAAAAAATAAGACATATTTGTTTAGTAAAACATTCAGAAATATCTCTTAATTTATACCTTGAATTAAACGAGAACCTTCGACCAATCAGACGCCATTTTAGCTTTGATTTAATTCAAAGACTCGTGACGCGATATACTCTTTGAATCGCCCTAAATCTAATTATTTTCTCGACAGATTCATTTTAATCGTAATTATAAGATTAATACAATATAAAATTTAAAATATTTTAAAATAAAATTATATATTGGTTCTTACTTGAATCAAATGGACAATCGCGCAGCTGATCAAATTTGAACTTTAAGCCTAAATAAGACGTTAAATATCTTTATGTTTATATTTAGGATTTGATAGGGTCAAAATATTGAGAGGAAAATTAAAGCTATATATAGTTGATATACTTAAAGTAAACGCATTCTAACAGTTTCATTCTAGCGAAATAAAGCTTTCCTCTCTCTATCTCTCTAGACTATAATATTCAGGGATATTTACTATTTACTCAGATTATATAGAAGCTCATCAATTTGGATTTATATTCGCGAGCAAACTCTATCTAAAAAGTTGTCATGATCCCTTGACAATGTGTGACAGATAGACCATAATTTATCGTCTTGCCCACCTATTTTCTAATTTATATATCTCTATATAAAATCGTGAAGTCTCGCTAAGAAACATTTTAGGGGTCAAATGTAAGTCAAAATTGACCGAAAGAGATAGCTATTCGATTTGAAACGGTGAAATCAAACCGATATTATAATCGCCAGGAATCGTTTTAAGCGTCACGCGTTCACGCGTTAAATCGATTCCAAGGTCTAGTATGAACGCGGCTTATCGGTTGTTTAAATCAAAACTGGTTCCCGAAGCAGTTTCGAGTAATCGAATCAAATTGATTTTAGTCTTCGAGAAGAGACGGTTTTCCGTTCACAGGACTTCAGGGAATCGTTTTGAAACGATTTAAATCGATTCCAAGGCCTAGTATGAAACTGGTTCCCGAAGCAGTTTCGAAAAATCGAATCAAATCGATTCGATAAACGTCGGTTTTCCGTTCATACGACTCTAGCGAAACGTTTTGAAACGGTTTAAATCGATTTCACGGCCTAGTATGAACGCGGCTAAAATTATTTGAATTTAAATTTCATTGATTTTAATTCCAGGGTAAATTAACTATTTAGAAACATTTTTAAATATTTAAATATTTTAAATATGTTTATTAATTGTTAAAAAAATTGTTTTTATTTTCAGATGTGATGACGAGGTGATCTTGTTTTTAAACAACTACTAAGTTAATAAAAAAAAAAATATTCAGAGTACAAACGAATCAAAATCATTGGACCATTCGCTGATTTTTGTTTTTTTCACAAACACTTGTTTTTGGCACTCCCACCCAGCGATGTTCTATACCTTCCTTCTCTACCATTGGTTAATTACCGGTAACTACGTAATTAAGTATAAACTGTATAGAATGAAAAACAAAACGCGTCTCAAAAATTTTCATAAAAATATGTGTAATAGAAGAATTTTTTCTTCAAATTCCATTTTTTTTTTTTTTTTGGTATTTCAAAAAAAAATTAATTTTTGTTTAAGTGTAAATATATTTGGTAGTTTTTGTTTTTATTAAGTTTGGGTTAAATTTGTTACATAATATCATAGAATTTCATTCAGAATCTCCCCAAAATCAACGTCATTAATTATATATGAAAAAAATGATAAAATTAGCACAATTTAGCTTAAATATAAATCAAATAAGTAAGAAAAAACAAACAAAAAAAAAACGGGAAATTTGCATTAAAACTATTTAAAAAATGTGTAATTTCCATTGCGAATAAAATTGATTTGGCGCTCACGTCTTCGTACGGCGTTTGCGATGCTCAAACACAAATTTGTGCTATAACCGAAAAACTAAAATGTTTCAAAATAATTTTGAGATGTGAATATTTTATTTTGAATAAGCAAAACATTTTTTTAATCAAATTCTTAATTTTGTTTCAGGTGGGTATTTATTTTATTTCATCGAGAACAAATTGAAAAGTGGAATACAAATGATCGAAGTTAATAGTAAGCATATAGTCTAAAAATTGAAATCATTCCCTTATGATTCTCTAATGCATTTTAAATATAATTTACCATTTCAATTTCGAAGATACAAATAGTCGGAATTATCGGTATATTCGATCTGATGCATATGTCTATGGTTTAGCAATGTATACCGAATCGTCCGGTACGCTACCGCTTATTGAATTTTATACCGAGGCAATGTTTCTGAACTTAGCCTTCGTTTTGAAACTTTTAATGTCATATATCTTTGAAAGTCCATAGAATTTTTACGATACCAAACCAATTTTGTCCCTAGCGTTGTCTGCTAATTCTTCACTTCAAGCTCGTTTGTCCGTTAAGGAGTTCGGTAAATACGGTATTAATTTTGATATACTAAAAGCTAGTGTATGTTTTAAAGATTATATTAGTTAATTATTTAATTATTCGTGTTTTAAAATATCCAAATCTTGTATATGTCACCTGATAAACAGGAGAAACGGTAAACGTTTCTCCGTGGCTTGAAAAACAGACCGAGAACCAAGGCCCGAACTAAATTGTTCAACGTAGATGTAAATCTTTAAAACATCAAGCGGTCAAAGTCGCGTGAATTATTATAATTGAAATGTCATTTTGAAAACTGGGTAGCGGTACCCAAATTTCCGTCAAAAAACTCTTGACAATTTAGACCACAGAAATGTCTTTGGAAGTTTGGTCTATAAGAATTTCGAGCGCTCGTCCCTGATTGGGTTTCGGGTGGTTAAGCCCGCTTTTCTATTGTCTTCGTCGCGGAGGCCAAGGCGAATAAAGGTAAGACTGTCGCTTAAAAATAAAATAAAAAGTAAAAAATATCCAAGAAAGAAAGCCCGGGTGAAAGTTATCCCGGCTTGGGAAGGTTACGCTTGGTTAAGAACAGCCAGGAGCTACTAATGCTTAAAGTGGTCACGCAAGGGGGAGCCCCACCGCTTTCACGCGGTACGCGCCATTGCTAAACCAAGACAATTCTAAATCGCGGTTGATCAAAACGTAATCGCCAAGGCCTAGTGACTACATCGTCTACCATTGGTCTAGAGACACAAAGTATATCCCCCCCATTATTTCTAAAAATAAAACACTAAACGCGATTGAAATTCGATTACCACATTTTGGTTTGATAAAGTTATCAGGCGTAAACTTAACCCTCGAAATGAATTTTAAATTAAGTCTACTAATTATGTATTCTTCGGGAGTAATCATGAGTGTAGTTATTATGTTTATTTTCACCACTGACCAAAATTCTAGATGAATTATTTAATAATATTTGGAAGCAATGGGTTATTTCTTATCATGTAGCTATCTACGCATAAACATTGTTAGTCTAATTTTAATTATACTCTTATATAACTATTTAGTTTAGCTAGAAAATGCTTTTCGTTTCGTAATCGAGAGGTCAGAGAATATGTTATAGAAAAAGAGTCGTCTCCTCTATAATGTACGTTTCTGGTTTCTCGCGAATGACTGAGAAATTTTGGTTCCTTGGTTAAGCCACCAAATTCTTATTTCCATCCCTTTAGGTCATGAAATATTCGTCTGCTCTTTCGCGAGTTAAAATGTTAGGTCCACGATAGATTTCCCACAATTACTAGTATTTTATATCCGTTGCTTATTTCTATGCCTATAACCGAGAGGTCAGAGAGTGTTTAGTCTGCTCTTTTAGATCTCTTGCTAATAGTTATCAGTGAGTTTTGACCGTGTGTAACAATCTAATTTAATCCTATTTCAGTCCGGGTTTTCATCTTAAATAACGTTGATAAACGAAGAATCTACAAGAAAAGTGATCAAATAAAGCCTGATTAGGCTTAAGATTTTCAAGAATTTACAAGATACTGAATTAACAACGCGCCTGACCTAGGCTTAAGGTTTTCAACAAATTGGATCAACAACGCGCCTGATTTATGCGTAAAACTTAAAGGTAAGCGGATTTTGATCATAAATTATCTTGGTATTTAGAAACGTTATAAGAATATTATTTAAAATTAGCTTCGAAAAGCTTAATTAGCCACGCATATATGGCATCACATCGTAATATATCTGTCAATTCTTACCATAATTAAATTAGCCCTCTGTGATGAAATATACATCTGGCGGTGTACTTCAAAGTCGGGTTTTAATTTGATCAGTTCTATACGTATCCAATCTATCATTAGAGCGAGAGTAATGTAAAAAAAAGTAGACGAAATATATAATTCCCTTCAGAATTAATGGTTTATTAGTTTGCGTGCGAAAATAGAAGACATCTACAGGGGCGGGAACGCACAACAGACCTAAAACAAATTTTAGTAAAAAAAAAATATTATTAATATTGTGTTTTAAGGGTCGTATCTATTTTAAATTCTGTTCAATTTGAATAATTAAAGCTGTGAAAAAGCTAAGCGCGCCCAAAAAAGAAATGGACGATACCAAAATTATTATACGAGGGGAGAGGGTAGAATTTTTGCTTCATAATTAGATGCAAATATATTCAAATTCTCTCACCCTCCTGCGATTATACTATATATGTAGGTTATACATATTTTTCAAAGAACCCCAGGCACCTAGGCAGAGTCCTTATACTTATAGCTATAGCTAGAAACGGAAAAGGAAATGACGTCACGAACCGTGACGTATACATTTGATGGGAGTACATCCAATTGATTTTTCGCGTTAATTTTCACTTTTAAAGGACTAGGGACTAGTTTTTTCGTAAATTGAACTTCAACAGATTTTGTATTTAAAATATTAATTATGATACGAAAAATTATTCAGCCAATCGTCTTTAATTTTAATGACGTAATTAGTAAACCTCTAGACACGATAACAACACGTGATCGATTTCGGCAATGAGAGTTAGGCCTAATATACGAAAAATTCTTAACTAGTGGCGATCAGAAAATCTAATTACGATTTAAAATCGACTTTAGTTATGCTTGCTATTGGTTCTTGCAATCGTGACGTCATTAGCAGACCAATATACTCTATAAAAACACGTGATCGATTTCGACAATGATAGCTAGGCCTAATATACGAAAAACTCTCCTTAGTGGCGCGCAGTAAATCTAATTACGATTTAAAATCGACTTTAATTATGCTTGCTATTGGTTCATGCAATCGTGACGTCATTAGGAGACCAATATACTCTATAACGTGTGATCTATTTCAACAATAAGATAGGCCTAATATCTAAAAAGCTTTCGTAGTGGCGCGCAGTAAATCTAAATATAAATTTAAAACGCGTGATATTCTTTCGTGCCATTTAATAGTGACGTCATTAATATATAGACCTTAGCTATACTTTAATAATATCAATAATACGTGTCAGTATACCTTTAATTTGCGTCCATAAATCGCGAAGATGCAGAATTGCCTCGGAGTACAAACTAGAGGAGGAGTAGTAGGGAGGAATTTGAAATTAAAAACCTTTGGTTAATTTACATTCGAAGCATATATATAAGGCGAATCCCAACCCTTTTTTCTTTATCGTCTTAATTTAACAAATCATTAAATAATCATTCATATGATTAAGTATTATTATTGCCCGAACCGCCCTCTAAAGTAATTTTTTTTTTGGATTTCTTAATAAAGAGCTAGTCTCACAGTGAGACAAAAGATAAAAGTTAAATTGCAGATTGAGCCGTTTTAAAGTTAGGTTATCACGTATTTTTCTGACACCAAATTTAATTTGAGTTATATTTTCGGGTTGATCGTTAAAAAACGATTCAAAATATATATACATATGTCATAGAACAAAATTATGGCGACAGTAAAAATACATATTTTATAATCTCCATTTAAAATAATTCTCGGAGATAATACGTCATTATTATGGTCACGTGATTATTGTTGAATCTCGCGCGTTCAAACACGTGATAAGGTCGCTTTTCGCGCGGTCTTTTTCGTTAAAGTACGTACTCCAGAAATTCATATCTTTCTTATGAAAATTATCTTTAATTACCTTCCAAATTATTTTAAAACTTTAAACAAATTAATTTTGATTTTATTAATCAAGGAAATTAAATCTAAATCTTTAGTTTATACACTGGACGTCATAAATGTAACGAGAATATAATTAATTTATAATGTTTAGACTTGCCCTTTTGAATATATTTTCCCTTTTGAGTACGATATGGAACATTAGTCGAAATACTAAAGTTTTATTTACATCTTGAAAGAAACACGTGGTTTCTGGTAGTCCGCGTGGTGGCTCTAGCTGCTTCGTTTCGTATTGAGGTTGCTGTAGTTTCCACGAATTTGCGTAATTAATTCCGCCTTTTTCTATATCGTAATAGAATTATTTAGCATAATTTATAAGGTATATCTCTTTCTCGACGTTCGCTGAAAGAGAGATTGTAGAGAGCGGCATTCAGTCCGGCTAGAGAGTGATTTTAAAACTTATCTCCGTCAGGCGTAAAATATATCCTCAGAATTAATAAGAATATTTAGTCTTAAAATTCGTATTTTTTCCACGCATTTTATGCCGGCTGTTACGAAAGATATACAGGGTAGATAAGACAGCTTCGTATTTCTATCTAGATCAATTGACCCCGCTGTAACTGTTTTACCGAGAACTATTAACAATGAATACGTCAATCTTAATAGATTAACAGTACCTGGTGTTTCATAAGCGTCCTCTAACGGCCGAAACAGTAATAGATTTAAGTTAACAGTATTAGGCCCGAATTAGGCTTAACGTTTCTTGGGTTTCTTTCTTGAAATAGTTCAATAGTTTTATTCATAAAATAAATGGATTGCCAACAAACTTTATGGGTTGTAAGTTAATAGTATTAGTGCCCATTTAGTCCTAATGATTTATAGATATAATTCCTAAATCCTATGGATTAAGCTAACAGATTAGACGTTAAATCTCATTAAAATTTCTTGGGTCCATAACAATTAATTTGATTCGTACAAAGAATGAGTTGTAAGTTAGTTAACAAGATTAGGCCCGAATTAGGCCTAACGTTTTTGCGTTCTGTCTTTATAGTTAACAATAATTTTAATCATAAATTGAATAAGATATGAACTAAATTAACTGATTAGGCCTAGCTTTTCTATGGTATTTAGGCTTTTTCCGTATTTAACCTATCGTTTTTAATATGCTCTAAAATCTTGAATTCTAACAAGAGTTTGATTTCTTGGTTAATATAGTATTAAAGACCCTGTCTGCTCTATAATGTATCCCTTGAAAATTAACTTATTTTATACACAATGAGTTCTAACTATTGGTTTAAATAGCTTTGGTAAAATGCAAATATAAGGCCTGAAATCTGGGTCTTTACAGTCTTAAATTTAAACAGAAATAGATAAATAAACAAACCTGAAATCTACTTTTTCTTGGTTCTGCAGTCTTGAAGTTTAACAATAATTTGATTCGTAGAAATAATGCTATTTAGGCACGAATTAGGCTTAACGTTTCTAACGTGTCTATCGTGACTTTGACCATTCGCTATGGAGAAACACCCTGTATTTGTAACTTAGAAATGCTAATGAAGTAAAAAGCATGGAGTATATATCTAGCTAAACGTAGTATTGGTTAAAACAGACTCATCCATCGTTAATATCGTACCCGTATAAACTATTATTCATGTATTCAGTCAAGACGAAGCAAAAAAAAAACGGGAAACTTTGCCGGGGAACCGTCGAGAACGACTTAAACAAGCCCTCTGTTGAATTCCATTTCCTTTTTATTTATTTTTCGAGGGACCAAGGCTTAGCTCGCTTTCCCGACGCTTGACCGAATAATTTCTAGAGCTGGAAATCCAACCTTATATATATATATATATATTACCATTTCAAATATACGGAACTTTGAAAAATGACGTGTAGATGCTAAAATGGCTTATCCCTAGAGCTTCGAAGGGGAAATATAAACGCTTTTAAAAATGCGTTTTTATAGTTCTAGATATATCCGTCTCGGAATTGCTAATATAACATTTGTAAAAGCCAAGCTTCAACGTTGCTTATATTGGACGCTGTGGATTTTATTTTTATATATTTTTTTAAATCCCGCTGGTGGAAATTTATTCGGATAAGGGCCATCGCTGCATTGTTCGGATCCTTCTTTAAAAAAAAAAACGGGCGGGATTGCGTGGTAGCTAGCTAGCTAAAGAACGGGCTTTTCGAAGCTTGCATAATATAATAGGACAACATTTACATACTCAGAGGCTGCGGGAGCTTTTTACCTCGTTAACATGCGAGCGGCGGTGCGAAGCTCAACCGCTCGCCATCCCGTTTTCACCATCAACCGAGAAACGGCTACGACTAAAAAGGACCATTGCGACGCGAGAAGCCGGACTAGAAAGTTTGCGGCCACGGTTTACCGTCGTCTTTGGTCCAGTTCAACCTTTTATCTTCTTCAAATCTTTGTAATTGTCTTATTCGCTTAATCGTGTAGTTGTCGAGAAGTTTAGTTCGGTTCGTATCAGAATGTTACAGCTCCAAAGGTGTCCCACGTGACATATTCGGTATTAAACCTAAAGATCGTCTGCTGATGTTTGTAAGAAAGAATCATAATTGTCTCATTCGTTTAATCGTGTAGTTGTCGAGAAGTTTAGTTCGGTTCGTATCAGAATGTTACAGCTCCAAAGGTGTCCCACGTGACATATTCGGTATTAAACCTAAAGATCGTCTGCTGATGTTTGTAAGAAAGAATCGTAATTGTCTCATTCGTTTAATCGTGTATTTGTCGAGAAGTTTAGTTCGGTTCGTATCAGAATGTTACAGCTCCAAAGGTGTCCCACGTGACGTGACATAATCGGTAGTAAACCGAAATTTGCTAATGTTTGTAAGAAAGAAACGAATTCAGTGACTTCAGTGTGAAGTTAGCTATAGTTCTTAGGGAACTGTGTCTATGTTGCACGTGACGTCGCTATGACATCATACTGTTTAAAGTTACTAGTGTTTGAAAACGAAGAAACTTGGATTGAATAGCTGTCCTGAAGTTAAGAATTGTGTTTTGATGTGTCTTCATCGACACTATCTAAAATTCGTCTGCTTATATGTTTGTAACTAAAACTAGGTTTGGTATCCTGATTTTTTTAAGTGGTATGAATGATGTTACTTCACGTGAAGCACGTGACTTAAATGTGTTATCATCGTTACTATCTAAAGTTCGTCTGCTAATGTTTGTAACTAAGACTGTGACATGAATTGAGTCTAAAATTTCAGCTAGTCGTATTGTTATCAGCAATTTAATTCGCCTGGTTGTTTTGCGAACTTCCGGTACACGTGAACTCGCTTCTGTCTTTGGTATCTTAGGTTTTCGTCTTTAAAGGCAATAAAACGAGTTTGAATTTTATTTATTTCAAAGACATTAAATCGTATTTTGTGTTGGAAAGTTTGCTAGTTGCTGAAACTGTTTTACGCAACCAAAAATTCCCCCTAATGATTATAATTAAGACAATTAGTTTAATACTTAATGGTTTTTGAGTAGTTGTTGGTGAACACGTGATTTCCCTTGACTGTCGTCTGCTAATACGGTTTTGATATCGAACAAAAGAAGTTTTCTTTGGTATTATATTTGAAAGATTGTACTCACGCGTGACAGCAGTGACGTCATCAAAGCTGTCTGCTATATGAATACGCTATTGCTACTGGATTTTCAAAATATCTTGTTAATTGGCAATTTCAACTAGAGATTAAGAATGGATGTAGTTTTGGTGAAGATCACGTGTTTTCCATGACCTCAAGCAGACAATATTAGAGCGAAGATTCAAAGGTACCTAAATGTTGTACGTATCACAGTGTTGTACTTTCATAGTGGCGCCACCTGTTGTAGATATGGGCATGATCGGGTAGATTTCGATTGCGTCAAGAATCCGATCAGTTTCCATAAGAATATGGGAGGGCCGCGATTCAATAACCATCCTCCCAAACTTTGTAGCGAAAGTTCGTCCGCTTCGAATCGATTTTTCAAGTAAATCGCTCCTGACATTATATTATTAACCCGCGCCACTAACGACCTTGACATAATATTTTGGGTAATAAAAATGGAGCCGACCGAAAAAAGATCTAAGCGTACAAATGATGCGAAAATTGCGGACGAACTTTTGTTACAAAGTTTGGGAGGATGGTACCAGAGGCTAAAACTATGCTCCCATATTCTTATGGAACCTGAATGGATTCTTGGTTGCGTAATCCTTCTGAGAGTAAAACCAAATTTATATATACCAAATCTAACCCTAGCGTGAAATTGATTTACGCTAAGCCTAAAACCGTGATTAATACGTGTAAATTGATTTTTATAAAAGGGAACCCAAACTTTTCCTATATGAGATCACGCGTTACTTTATACTGATGGCATTATCAATCAAATTTGATTATAAAAAAATAAAATATTATAGAACTTTTGCAAAAATGTGAACAAAGCCAGGTGATAAAAGGGGTTGTATATATCCTGGGTCTTGTATGCACCCGAATTATGCAGCTGTAGAAATTTAAACAATTTTCCCTACACAGAAAGTGAATCAAGTGAGGATGAAGAGCGCTAGATCAATCATATTTTTAATTGAATCTGTTATTGTACATAATAATAGTAACCCCTAAAAATATAGACATTTTTAGTCACCTATAACAAGGAGTGTTATAATTAAAGTTTAGCCTAGGACTTAATCTCTTAGTTTAAATTAATTTTAATTGATTTAAACTGTTAATATACCCTACAAACAGAATAACAATATTTTATTTCGCACGCAATAGAATGCAGGAAACCGCAGAGGCATAGTATTTAGAAATATAAACGCGCAAAATTATTAAAAATTGAATTGAATTAAAGAATTTAAATAGATTAAATTCAATTAAATTAATTAATAAATGAATCTAAGAATTTTGATGCAGCCAAATATCGTAGAAGAATTTTGAAGCTAACTAAAACATTTCTCAGTTATGCTAAATTAGTTATCAAGTCGTTAAGCCTAACACCTTTTAATTAAATTAAATTAAATCAGGTTGTTAAATTTAACAATTCATTTAACGATATTGAAGCTAGCCAATGAGAAGCATTCTTTAAACAAAACATTATTAGTCTCAAATTGCGCTTGAAACTATTCTGAGCGATCTAAAAATCGGTTTGATTTTATCTATTTAAAATCGATTTGGATACGCTATAGTGTGAACTTAGCTTAAATTTCAAAACCTTTTAAGAATTCTAGTATTGTTAATTTATTTTAAATTTTACCTTCCCTTTAAGGCTGTTGTTTTTTTTTTAATCAAAGGGTTACGTGAACTTTATCTAGATGCTTATTTTAATTTATCGCATGCCAAAATGAAAACAAAACGTATATTATTCATATTCGAATCGTGAGATAGGATGGAGAAATATTCCAAATATAGACATATTTGACAGTTTTCAATTGAGATATTTTCTATTGACGGCTGCCATGATTTAACTATACTGTAACCCTTTATTGACATACTATAACTAACTCAATATAATTTATTATTTACTTCTTTATATGATTAGATATAAACCTTGAATTATGTTTTTTATTTATTTAATTTGAAATAAATAGTTGGATATTAAATATTGTTAAAGATGGCGTAAGAACGTAATAGTCTAATCTCCAAAACTCTAATCTCTAAAGCATATAATTAAATTAGGCCTAGTTAGGCTTAATCGACGTTTGAAATAAATCACGTGACAGCTAAACCTGCGCTAGAAAGAAAATTAAATTCAATCTCTCCTCGTGTTTTGAAATAAATTGAAATTTAACCCTAGTTTTCAAAGACGTTTATCATACTTATACATCTAGCTTTGAGTGTAAATTAGCGTTCCACCCAGACAGACAGATAGAAAGACGTACCTAGAGTATTCTATATTTTAATACCGAACTAATTATTCATTTTACACGCGGGAAATATATTTTTGGTTGTTTTTAAGCTAAGCCTAATTCGGACCTAATTTGAAATTAAAGTTTTGAGCACGCGATTTTGGCGCGAGCGTTGCTATTTTCTAATTATAAATGTGGATAACTGACTGATTTTCTGTAGTTTTCGATGCAAATATTTATCTTAAATTGCGCGAAAATTGATCAGGCGCGAAGTTTTGAATGACCTTTAACCTTATTTGGTTATTGAATTGCTTCAAATGAAGTATTGATATAGTTTTTATACGTGTTTTGATTGTCTTTGAGGGTTAAGTATTAATATATCTTAACTAACATTTAATTCAAATCAAACTTTAGTCATTTTCAAAACATGTTTAATGATATATCATTAATTATGATATAAATAAATCTAAACCTTATACATTTAATTTATAAAATAAAATTTCCCCTCAAATAATGTGAATGTTTATTGTCGCTTGATTGCGCTGGTAATAAGTTTGTTTGACAATATCTCGGAGATTGATCTCAGGAATTAGCTCAACGCTATAGCTGTTACATACAAAACTAATTTTATTTAACATAATCTATGGGCGTGCTTAGGATTACACATATAATAAATGTAAATATAGTTTAGTATGCTATAGGCAAACACTTATTTTGACTGCATATGGAGAAAAAACATGACACCTCTAGTGTAAGTAGGAAACATGGCATGCATGACTTATGTTATTAATGTTTATTAATTAATATTCATCTAAGGTATTAATAGTAGAGCTCGGAATCGGATCGATCCATTATCTTCCGTTATTCGTATATTTTCAGATATTTTATTTTCCCATAATTTTGTTAGTAACTAAAACAATGAAATTTCTATATTCGTATAATTGTTAAACGTATAAGGTTTACCCGAAGATAAGCCTTCGCCGCTTTATCTATCTACAAAATACTCGTATTCAAACGTATAACGATGGATAAGAAACATTCGCGTTTCCAGAATTAGTCTAAAATATAAGAAACAATATTTCAAATTGACTTTTAATTCGAAGAATAGAAATAAAACGATAAGATTTTAAATCATCTTTTTATTCGTTATTTTTCACGGAAAAATAAATTTTGAATTAAATTTTTATCCTCGCGTATAACGCGATGGATAATATTCGAAGATAAGGCGGCCATTTTTGGATAAAAATGGATATGGATTAGTTTTTTTACTTTATCTTGTAATAAGTTAACCCGAATGAAAAATAGTCTATTTTTAATGAATTTATTAGATTTTATCCAATTAATAAAAATTATACGAATTCCGAGCTCTATAATTAATAGTGGTTTTGTTAGTTCTTTTGCCTGCACTGTTTTTGCCGTTAGAGGAATCATATGAATAGTGGCCAGATTTTGTTGTTAGTTCTATATCTAAGAACGCACGATATCATTGCAATTAATTTGATCAGGTTAATTTAAATTTTATTACATATTTAATTTAATATATTATACGTTTGTCAATCATTTTATACAATAGTCTGTTCATTTTCTTGATGAATTATCTAAATATTTGCTGAGCTTTTATTCAAACAGCGCTGACATTGGCTAATCTAAACCTAAATCGTCAAATTATCAACGTGCATTATAATGATCCGTGTTTTTAGCTGCTTTGATTCAAAGCGCATGCTCAGTCCTGCTTAGCTTACACCATAAATATTATAATGAAGATAATTTAAGTCGTCGTCTGCTATGGATAAAAAATAAGCATACGCTCCTTTAACAAAATTCATCTAAAACTGGGAGAAGTCAGGGAATTTTAAGATATTTTAAAAAGTCAGGGAATTTAAAGATCTTTCAAGAAGCCAGGAAATTCCAATCATTATCCGCGGAAAAGATTCTCAGCTGACCGCGTAAGTTGTATATAGATTAGAACAAAGATACGCCTGCAACAAAGTTTGGCCAACGCGATTATATAAATAATAAAAGCTTAAAAATTGGATAGTATTAGCGGAAACGGCCAGGGAAAAACCTTTAAAAGTCAGGGAATTTCAATCTGAAAAAACTGTGGCAACCCTGCAACCTCTATTTAGATTTAAAATTAATGTAAATCCATTAATATGTTTTTAAATTTAAAAAAATCTTATCTAAATATTAAAATGATTTAATAATTAGGCCAAACGAATCACGCTTTTATTATCATCCTCATGTTTTTTTTTTTCCTTTTTTTTTATGCGGTCTTCATCTCTCCGGGGATCTTGAAAGTAATTTAATATTTAATGATATATTAATGGGTTAAAATTATTATTATAGTTATCATACAACAACAAGTGTATAGAAAGAGGGAATTAATAACTTTACCCCCAAAAAATAACCGGAGCTTTTGTAGACAAATTGCTAATCTTTTTTAAAATATTTCATGAATGTCGCGAGTTAATTATTATTACTATTGTAAACTATATAAGGATTGTTGTAGGATATTTTGGGATATAATTCTCACGACCAATCGTAGAGAGTTTTAATAATTCACGTGATCTCGTGACATGGTGATTAAAAAATTTTAATAACAAATTCTGTCGATTTGTGGCGTCATCTACTGGCAAATATTTCAAACTATAATTATATTAAATTAATTAAAGGCTGGTTAATTTACTTAGACTTGATTTAAGGGAGAATGCAACCTAATAAGAAGTGATTTTTATTTATCGATTCCTTATCGTTTAAATCGGCACTAATCCACCAATAAGAAATTTACAAAACAAATCTTACCATCAAAATAGGCTTATATGGGTTCATGAACAAAGGCCCATCGTTATACGGTTAGATCCAATATAAAATTTGATTGGTTGCTGTCACAGAATCTCCATGAATCCAGCTAAGCCTATTTTTCGGGTAAGTTTTAAATTAAGACAAAGGTTAGGAATAAATCAAGCAACGTTTAAAATTAGTCAAAATTTAAAAGTCAATAAACTTAAATTAAAATTAGCCAAAAAATTGGATAATTAGATAGCTTAAAATTACAAACACGAATAATTAAATTTGTTTTTATTCAAATTCCGTTTATTTTACTAACTTATATTTCTAACAAATACCAATAATTAATTTTATAAAATTTAACTCAAACTTAATAATAATAATTATTAAAGAAAATTAATTTAAATTAACCTTAAATTCTTGAAATAAAAAATTAAATAAAACTAAAACTCATCATTAAAATTATTCAAAAGCGTTAAAATATTAAGAATAATTTTCCTTTGAGTCTAAATAGGGGCGAAATATATCTTAGCCGTAAGCCACAAAGAAGACTGACTATTCGTCGAACGTAAAAGTAAAATTCATAATCACAAGATGGTCGTTTTGAATATTAACTAAAGCCGCGTTCACACTTAAGACTTTAAACCAATTTCAGCCGTTTTAAAAAGCTAAAATTGACAAATTTTTGCATTCAAATGTTTAGTTCTTTCGTCAAGAAACATAACTATTGTACTTAAAAAGTTCTTTGAATATTCAAAACGATTTGAAAACGGTTTCAAAAATGCCGAGTGTGAACGCAACTTAACTGAAAGAAAAGTTATGCCAATTATAATTTAAGAAACAGGTTTAACTACGCAGAAAATAATATTAGAAATACTCAAAAGTGGTATACATATCGAGGGCTAGAACGAAACGGTTGTGTAGCCGCGTCCGACTTAGATGAGGACCAATTTTACCGAGCCGGCGTTTGCAAAAATATTCGCCGCTTATTTTGCAAAAGTTTTGTTCCAAACGTCGCCTCATGTATATTCAGGTAGAAATCATTTTCCACGCACGCACGCCGGGAATGTTTGTGTTTTAAGAAGATCAGGCCCGCGGTGTGTGAATGATTTGAAGAACCAAGAAAAGTTTCTGTCGGGAAAACTTAGATGGAAAATAGTGAGATTTTGATGCCAACGTCTAAAGGGAGATTGAAATTAAAAAAAAAAAAATAATAAGATAGGTTTTTTGAATGTTGTGGTGTAAATTGTTTATAAATTGTTGATTAACTAAATTGGGAAGAACAAAACAATACAAAATGGACCTTCTTAATATTTCGCGCGTGACGTGACGTGTCTATCGTCTGCTTCTATTTTAGCTAGGGTCAAACTATACCCTATCACAATCGATTTTAAACGATTAAATTAAATCGATATTTAAATCGGACAGAATAGTTTTAAGCTCCATCAGTTCACGTTTCACGAAGGGTCGGATAATTTACTTCGTATGGAAGTTCTCTATATATGGGAAATTAACTAGATACTATGCCTAGTCTTCAAATCGACTTTTCAGGCTAATAATTAAATTTTTTGACAAACAATCTCTGTAAAGTATACACTCCAAATTTTACATTTTGACCTTTTCCCTCAAGAAATTATAAATTATTACCCGAAACAATTGTCAATTATTACCCATCGCAATTGTCAATTATTACCCATCGCAATTGTCAATTATTTCCCATCGCAATTGTCAATTATTTCCCATCGCAATTGTCAATTATTTCCCATCGCAATTGTCAATTATTTCCCATCGCAATTGTCAATTATTTCCCATCGCAATTGTCAATTATTTCCCATCGCAATTGTCAATTATTTCCCATCGCAATTGTCAATTATTACCCATCGCAATTGTCAATTATTACCCATCGCAATTGTCAATTATTACCCATCGCAATTGTCAATTATTTCCAATCGCAATTGTATATTATTTCCCGTTGCTATTGCATATTATTTCCCGCATTGCATTGATTGCTAAATACAAATGGGATAAAACTAGAAAAAAAAACTTCAACCAATTAGGACGCTGTAATCTTATTTTAAACTCCGCTAAGCCTTAATTTGCTTCATATTACAACTATGTTTACGTAAATGTATAGATTTTATTTTCTTTTAATGGTTAACATAGTCTAATTTTAAACTCCGCTAAGCCTTAATTTGCTTCATATTACAACTATCACGTGTACGTTAATGTATAGATTTTACTTTGTTCTAATAGTTAACGTAAGTTCTTAACTGTTAAACGAAATAGGACCAGTTTTTTGAATATCTTTTTGGTCATGGTTGGGGATCGCGATGTAAATCGAGTCAAATATCCTTTTCAACCGCCTTTTAAGAAAGAAAAGGGTTTTGTAACTGTTGCTCGGGGTATCAAAGAATCCGAAGAACTCTCGAGTGCGGTGACCAAATAGTTTTATGGTAATTATAATAGTTTTACTTTGACTTTCTCGCGGCGGGGGATGTGCATGGTATTTAAATTCGAAACCTTCACGCAGGTATACAATCCTATCCATCTAAAGTTTGGTTTTCTGTTAATTGAGCTTGTTATTTGTTTTCCACGTTATGGTAATTGAAATAGTTTCTTTTATAGAGTCATATTCGTTTTTATATATAATTATAATTCTTCCTTAACTTACATTCAAGTAAACTAATTTAATTTATAAAATAATATTTACATATAAATTATTTTCTCCATTTAAAATCTTAATAATTGTTAAAGTGAGGCTTTGACGAACTCCAAATAGAAATTGAGTGATATTTTCGGGTTGATCGTTAAAAAACGATTCAAAATATATATACGTATGTCATAGAACAAAATTAACGTGACAGTAAAAATACATATTTTATAATCGACATTTTCGAAATTTTTAAAATTAAAATTCTCAGCAATACGACGTCATATGGTCACGTGATTTCGCTATTGTTGAAAAAAGAGCCTATAGATGATTCTCGCGCGTGATAAGGTCACTTTCGCGCGGTCTTTTTCCTGAAAGTACTTCAATCCACAAAGTAAACTGTCTTTCGTATGGAAATTATCGATGATTACGAATTAGGTACTTTCACAAAAGTAACCGCGCGAGAATCAACTCCTTTTGTAATAATAATTATCATGTGACGTACTATCGCCGGAAAAATTTGGTTTTATGGCGATTATAAAATATACAAATTTATTGACGTATTTATATTTTGAATGTTTCTTAATAAAATTTCCTTAAATGTTACTTAAATTTCATGACCAATAATTATTATTTCTTAATTTCTCGATGTCAAAATTGGCATAAAATCTTTCTCTATATAAACACAAGAATACCTTTTGAGTTTTAGATGTGTTTGAAAGACACTGTAAAAGAAATTACCATAGAAAAACACTCAAAAAAGAGGGATCGCTTCTCAAACTAGCCTTTCTTTTTTCCCACAGTTAAGAACGTGTACTTATAGCTACATCATGATATTACATACGTTACGCGAATCTTACCAAAGACAGAATTATGAGACAAAACTTATCATCATTTTTTTGTCGCGGCGTCCAGGTATAGTTTAACAAGATATTATTTTCAGGGGAGATATACCCCCAGGGTTTTGGACATTTCTTTTACTTCTATTCGCTATATTTAAACCTTACGGGATTTCCTAAACCAATCAGATTATAGCATTTCATAGATAGTCGTATTTTTTTTTAATATTATACTGAAACAAAAGTTTATTCCGTAATTTAGTTAGATCAAGTCATTTCAAATAAATTCCCAATTATATGTTAGTTCAAAATATTAATATTTAACCATCAAAATCAATAAACAACAACTTAATCTTCAATCATTGTTAAAACACGGTTTCTAGCCAATAAAAGAATCTCGCGCGCTTCTTAAGAGTGTAACCATGGCAACGTTCCCGCCAAAATTGCGCGCGCCAAAAATTTTCTTTATTTTAAAACTGAGTTAGTCCCGATTTAGGCTTAGTGTAAATAACCTTTTGATAACTCCTCAATCTCACGTAATTAACCCTGTTCCCGGTTTGATAATGACAAAAATTACCTTTATTTATTTGAAATCACCTATATTTAAAACCAAAATTGATGTTTCATGATTTCATCCATTTCTTTTAATGCTATTCCAACTAAATGTCATGTAACATTAAAAGAATGTGCTGGTGTTTGATGGCCAACGTCTTAGGCCTACTCTTTTAATGTTAATACATTACAAGCGCAGTTACCAAACTTCAGAAATTATGTTAAACACCAAAAACGTCTCTAAAAATTGTGAAAAATTCAAAAGCGGTTCCATTTTTAGCTCCAAATTTCCCTTTTATAATCTTTTTACTTCGTGATTTGCCGTCGACTCTCACGCGTGGATTTCGAGGTTCAACTTATAAGCCGAGATTTGTTGTAGTCCCGAAGAAAGCGAGCTAGGGAAGGTCTGTTCTCTATTTAAGCCCGCGGCTGCCTTTCCAACTCTCCATCGCGGGGAGTTCGCGGCGAAACTCCATACTTTATGGATCATGTATTACGAACTTGGCCTCACTAATATATTCTTGAATAAATTAACCACCGACCTGTGGTATAATATAGAGAGGCAACGCGATTGTACGCTCTAACATTAACCATATAAAGATAGAAAGAAGGAGACCCTTATATCTTTGGCTGTAGATATATATACCCCAAACTACTGACTCTGCCCTTGGGGCCAAAGACAGAGCCTGGTTCAATTCGCACTATTATATTTTTGATATCAAAATATTTTAGAAAATTATATTTATTACTTTTCACGAAAACCTAGTTTTAAAATAGAAATCTAAAATTACCCTAATTTTGATTACGGGGTAATTTACCACGTAATTTGTCGTCTCGTGGTAATTTAACGGTATAGGAAAATAGGCCAAAATGGTCAGAAAAATCGTTATGAAAGTAGGGAAAGGTCAGATGTGTTAAGATCATGGGAAAATAATTTGAAAATGTTATGGAAAAGCAGGGATATCTTGAAAATGTCATGGAAGAGTTGGAAAATTTGGAAAATATCTTGAAAAGTCATGAAAAAGTTGTGATATCTTGAAAATGTCATGAAAAAGTTGTGATATCTTGAAAATGTCATGGAAAAGTTGGGTTATTTGGAAAAATATCTTGAAAATGTCAGGGATAAATTGGGATATTTGGGAAATATTTTAAAAGGTCACGGGAAATTATGATTATTTAAAATTAGGTTGAAAAGTTAAGGGGAAAATGTAAAAACGTCCTGGAAAAGTTACAGGAATCTTAAAAGCGAACCAAGAAGTCAGAAAAGTTCAGATTAAGGGAAAATTAGAATAAAACTCTGGGAAAATTAATAGAGTTTGTAAAATTTTAAATTTGATTTTTATCAAGGAATAATTTTTAATTATTTCAAACTTTTAATCATATAAATTGATTAATTTCATCAATTAACAATTCCTAAGATATTATAATTTTATACACAATCGTATATACCATTAAACTAGTTAATTACAATTTAATTTATATAAATCTCCTTAATTTTACTAACAATATTAATTATACACCATCTGTTTATAAGAAAAAAATTAACTAATCCTGGCACACACATTTATTAACCATATGCAAATTAACATAATGATTCGCGCAATAATAGATTATATATAATAATACTTACATTCTTAATAAGTGCAAACAAAACTTCAATAAAAGGTACCTATGAAAAATACCTTTTTCATGGTCTATAACATTACAGAGATTTTTTTAGATTTTTTTTTATTAAAAAACAAAAAATAGGTGTGGTATGAAAAAGAGGCTAATCTTTATGTTGGAATAAATTATCAAGTCGAAGCACGCGATTTTCAGTCTATGGTACTTTCTAAGCGAATTTAAAATAAAAGCTACCGCTAAGCTACTGCTATTATAGCGGCTTCAAGCTTCTAGCTTCAATAGATCATAAAAATATTATCAGAAGGTAATAATTATAGTGGATTTAAGTAGACATTCAACAGTTGACTCGATTCAGGTTTTGTTAAATTAATCTTTCCCTGTAATCACGAGAAATTCGTGGGGAATTATTTAGATATCATCAAGGGAAATTATTTAGAAATGGTCAAGGGACATTATTTATAAATGGTCAGGGGAAATTATTTATAAATGGTCAGGGGAAATTATTTATAAATGGTCAGGGGAAATTATTTATAAATGGTCAGGGGAAATTATTTATAAAAGGTCAGGGGAAATTATTTAAAAATGGTCAGGGGAAATTATTTAAAAATGGTCAGGGGAAATTATTTAAAAATGGTCAGGGGAAATTATTTAAAAATGGTCAGGGGAAATTATTTAAAAATGGTCAGGGGAAATTATTTAGAAATGGTCAGGGGAAATTATTTAGAAATGGTCAGGGAAAATTATATAGAAATGGTCAGGGGAAATTATTTATAAATGGGCAGGGGAAATTATTTATAAATGGTCAGGGCAAATTATTTATAAATGGTCAGGGCAAATTATATAGAAATGGTCAGGGCAAATTATTTAGAAATGGTCAGGGAAAATTATTTAGAAATGGTCGAGGGAAATTATTTAGAAATGGTCGAGGGAAATTATTTAGAAATGGTCAGGGGAAATTATTTAAAAATGGTCAGGGGAAATTATTTAAAAATGGTCAGGGGAAATTATTTATAAATGGTCAGGGGAAATTATTTAGAAATGGTCAGGGGAAATTATTTATAAATGGTCAGGGAAAATTATTTAGAAATGGTCAGGGCAAATTATTTAGAAATGGTCAGGGCAAATTATTTAGAAATGGTCAGGGCAAATTATATAGAAATGGTCAGGGCAAATTATTTAGAAATGGTCAGGGCAAATTATATAGAAATGGTCAGGGCAAATTATATAGAAATGGTCAGGGCAAATTATATAGAAATGGTCAGGGCAAATTATATAGAAATGGTCAGGGCAAATTATTTAGAAATGGTCAGGGCAAATTATTTAGAAATGGTCAGGGCAAATTATTTAGAAATGGTCAGGGCAAATTATTTAGAAATGTCAGGGAAAATTATTTAGAAATGGTCAGGTCAAATTATGTAGAAATGGTCAGGGCAAATTATTTAGAAGTGGTCAGGGGAAATTATTTAGAAGCTTTTGTACAAACCTTGTTTTAATTCGAATTACTTTGAAGGCTCAAACCTTGCCTCCAAATCAAAGAATTGTTAATGCCAATATCGTCAAAATAAAGCCAGCGATACGAGAAATTTGGTCAAACAGAAGTATCTCACTAGCTTCTGCTGCTAAAATTGTTGCCTTCAGTTGAATTTTTGAAACCACAAATTTCTTATTACAAAAGGAGGCCTTTCTTGAACGCATGCGTACACCTGTTAGGAACCTCAAAACGTTTCTTAAAGCACAGGCCTGTATTATATATAACTTAACCATTATACAAATGCAAAAACCTCTTAACTATAACTAAATTCATTTCTAGTTTACATTGTACTACTTTTATCGTATTTGAAACTTAACAATGTATTCTTTCGCGTTAGATACGGCTATTATGTCTACAATAGTCGTGAGCAAATATATTCTGAAGGTAGGCGGGAAAAATAAAACTTAACTACTACCATAAAATTCAGAAGTATATTTTTTTTCGGCTTCTATCCCTACGTATAGAGGCGGATTTTTGGGTACAGACAGATCTTCCCGAGCCCTAAAAAACATAAATTTGCATAGAGGCAGCTTCTGGTTATAATTTTTGAGTGACGACATTTATATATTCAACCTTGACGAGGGCCCCCATGCTTTAGAATATAATCACCAATGGTAGCTAGACCTCTAGACTGTTGAAGTTTTCCCCCCAAATAAATTTAGCAGCTGTGGTGATGATTGGCGTACCCGAATACACGCCAGGTATAAAGGAAACCTGAAAAATAATTTTATTTTTTAATTTTTTTTAATATTTAAAGATTAAATTTACCGTTATTAGTAACTATTTTAGACGCTAGATGTCTCTAGTGTGAATTGTGGAAATTGTTTTACAGGTAAAGAGATTCTTGTTTAATTATTGGCTAGAGAAAGAGCGCGAAATCTACCCATCGACCAATTGCTGTATTCTTTGCAGTTAGAGCTATTTTAGACGCTAGATGTCTCTAAAGTGGATTGTAAAAGTTGTTTTAGTGATAAAGGGATACTTGTTTAATGATTGGTTAAAAAAGAGCGCGAAATCTATCCTTCTAACCATTAAAAACACTTGGCGAAATATTTTGTAATTGTACAAGCAAGCTTTCTAAGAAAAAAATCGCCATTTCAGTAAAAAAAAACTTTTTCACTCTCCCTTTAAGCCCAACTTCTTATTTAAACTACAGACAACTGAAAAGTTTAAGACATTTTAAACACAAATACTTTTAAATTGCGCGGGAATTTGTAGCAGATGTGGTTTTAATAACAATATAGAACTAAATAGGAATCGCGTTTCTAAAACTGACTGGAACTGTTCCACCATTTTGTAAGATTCGTTACGCTGTTGTAGTGAAAGGTGATTTTTGACTTGTTGAAACAATAGAAACACCTACCTTTCAAATAACCAATGATATTCAAAGCACAATGCACAATTTGCGCATTATAAATATTAAAATTAATACACTACTTATTATTTGTTAATTTAAAATGTTAAAATTAACTGTGATTATTTAAAAAGGTTAAAGTGAGTCTGTAATGAATTTTTCACGAACTCAAAATTGAAATTGAGTAGCATTTTCGGAAAGATCGTTAAAAAACGTTATAATTTGGATTCAAGACTAAAATTACTTGGATTTTAAATAATTTTAAGAAAGCCAAGTATAGCCGCGTTCATATTAGGCCTTGGAATCGTTTCAAAACGTCGTGTGAACGGGAAACACTCTAGCTACGTTCACACTTGACACTTTCGAACCGTTTTCAAACCGTTTCGGATGTTCAAATCGATTTTTTAAGATATTAAATTTGTTTCTTGATCAAAGTTCTACACGAGTGACCCCAAAATTTTATCATTTGACCTTTCCAAAACGGTTCAAAACGGTTTCGAAGTCTGTAGTATGAACGCGGCTTCTTTTCTCGAAACTGCTCCGGGAACCAGTTTCGTACCAATTCGATTTCAACAACCGATAGATGAAGTTACGATAAATCGATTTATAAAGATATGGCGTGAACGCGTGACGCTTAAAACGATTCCTGACGATTTGATTTTACCGTTTCAAATCGATTTTAAGAAACGCTAGTGTGACCGTAGCTTATGTTACGTTCCCTTGAAACAATCATATCGTTTTTCAATAAATCATTGCTTCTAAAAATAGATTGTTTTAATCCAACGGTAAGGCACATGTAATCTAAACTTACATATCGTTATACTAACCACGTTTTCGAGATTAGAAAGAAAAAAAAAAACTATCTTCATTTTAAATATTAAATAAAATAGAAAATAAATTACTCGAGGAAAACCTCGAGATCGTTTATCTCGAAAATTGGTTAAAATTTAAATTTTCGTGCCTTAAAGATTTTTAAGACAAGAATCGCCTGGATTTTTTAAAGGAAGACAGAAGTTATATAGATAACTTCAGAAGCCGATGAAACCCTCCTTTGAAGTCTACTACTCTAATGTTCGATATAGCGTTCCTCTCTGTATGGGTAAAATTCCCAATTTTACGAGATCGGAGGGGTCCTACTTCATACCCCCCTGTCTACGGAAAATTGGAAATTCTCTCTCTCCACAAACGACGACGTTTTTTTGACGAACTCCGAGGCTGCTAGAGATATTCGCTCGACGAACTCCCGCTCCGAAAATATCTACCGTTAGGAGGCGTACGAATCGCGCTATTTGAAACTAACCCATACAGAGAGGGGTAGACAAGACCCGGGAGTAATAGACTTCAAAGGAGGGTTTCATTGGCTTCTGATAACTTCGTAAATACTGACTTTATATTTCTAAAATAATTTTCTGCCCCTCTTCCTTTGAAGTAACGTGGATATTAATTTGAAATTCAACTTTATCTTCTTTAACGCGTGGTTAACGTTTTTGCACGAAGATTCTCAACTTATTAATAAAACCATTAGTTGTATATTACGCTTGAAAGATGGCGCCCACCTCTATTAAGCCTTGGCTATCAGTGTTGCAATGTTTAGGGTTGATCTTATAATATTTGTAATTTTAGGGAGTTTTTTTTGTTTAAATATTATTACAAATGATTACAGTAGCTCATTGAATTAAGAAGAGTGTACGGCTAATGTACTCTTTATGTAAATTATAAAGCAGCTAATGCACATATACTCACACTCAAACACAAAAAACAAAAGCAATATATACATATAATATAAATATATAAATTGTGCTTAGAAAAATGGTAGAAAAGCGTTATAATCGTGCTAAAAAAAGGAATTAACGATGTTTACGTCGTTATTAGGTTAAGCTTTAGGTTAAGCTTTCATTCAACAATATATGTGGGTTATGATTATATGATTTATCTAACGCTTTTATTTCAATTTAATTTATAATTTTTTTTTTACAATATTCTCATTTATTTCTTAAGAGTGTAGTCTTAATTTAACATTTTCTTAACTTTTACCGAATTCCAGTTTAGACACTGACTATCATATCATTTCAAATTATTAAATCATTAAATGCATATTTTAGATTGTATTTACTATTTTTATATCTTATAAAAACGGCCTTTTAGTTATAGAAATTATGGCCAAAGTAAAAACATTACGCCATTAGTTTAGATCCTCACACTTAGATCCGCGGTAGTTTATTCCTTTACTTCGAGACCTTCCCCTCGAGTTTCCTAGCTTACCTCGAGACCTTCCCCTCGAGTTTGCTAGCTTACCTCGAGACCTTCCCCTCGAGTTTGCTCGCTTACCTCGAGACCTTCCCCTCGAGTTTCCTAGCTTACCTCGAGACCTTCTCCTCGAGTTTCCTCGCTTACCTCGAGACCTTCCCCTCGAGTTTCCTCTCTTAGTTCGAGACCTTCCCCTCGAGTTTCCTCGCTTACCTCGAGACCTTCCCCTCGAGTTTCCTCTCTTAGTTCGAGACCTTCCCCTCGAGTTTCCTCTTTTAGTTCGAGACCTTCCCCTCGAGTTTCCTCTCTTAGTTCGAGAACTTCCCCTCGAGTTTCCTCTCTTAGTTCGAGACCTTCCCCTCGAGTTTCCTCTTTTAGTTCGAGACCTTCCCCTCGAGTTTCCTCTCTTCTAGACTGTCCCCAGGAGTTTCTTCTTAGCCCGTCCCTACTTGTTTCTAATAAACCCGTCTCCATGGGACCATCCTTACAAGATTCTCCCACCTTCGAAAATCGAAACCATCCCCGTTAGTTTCCCAATTATTTTGAGACCTTCCCTACAAGTTTCCATACGATAATACTTTTTCTAACCTTTAAAATACTAACAATAAGGTTCCCAAATCAAATTATAACCTATAATCATAACTTATTGGGCATCTATGTTTGTTAAATGTCATATTTGATGATATGGGTACCTTCAAATGAAAGTTATAGTACAAAACTAAATCAATATATAGTTTGATTTTATTATTTTTTTTTAATTTGGGAATAAAATTTCGATCTCTAGAATAAAATGGTGCGTACCATGAGTCGATTTCTTTTTCTATGGTTGTGGACAAAAATAGAGGTAAAAAGTATAAGTGAGGCTTGGAAAAGGGAGGGGGAGATGAAATGAGAAAAATTGGGGGTGGAAAGGCGACACAAAGACCGACGTGAGTGGAATTTCCGATCAAAAATCAGCTTACTCTTCTCCCGCCAAAATTACTAGAAAGGAAAAAAAGTTTTTTTTTTTTTTTTATTATTTTTTTGGCTTTCGTTTCTCAGTACGTGTGCTTTGCTTGATTTTTATTCATAGCCACATCTTTTCCAACCCCAAGAGTTGAGAATATATTCAACAAGTACAACGAAACGTTGTCTACCATACATTACCAAATAGAATATAAAAGGTCTAAAAATATAAATAAATAAACTCAAAATATGGACCACAAATAATCCCTATACTTTATGGAGGTTTACAGTTCTTTTCTAAACCCCATGGACTGTTTTTTTAGTTTTTACATAATCCAAATTGTACAACTCTATAGCTACGGTTACATTAGTATTTCTTAATCGATTTGAAACGGTAAAATCAAACCGATCGATTCAAATCGCCCGCCAGGAATCGATTTAGCGTATAGCTTCATCTATCGGTTGTTGAAACCAGCCGAATCGATACGAAATTGGTTCCCGAAGCAGTTTCGAGAAATCCAATCAAATCGATTTGAGAAAAAACGGTTTTCCGTTCACACGACTCTAGGGAAACGTTTTGAAACGGTTTAAATCGATTTCAAGGTCTAGTATGAACGCGGCTTTTGTTGATTCGTTTTTAAGAAACTTCAAAATATAAATCCCACACTAGGAGAGGTTTATGCAACCACCCCAATTCTATTTTTACACAAGGTTGAGAGCTTTATTGCCCCTTTATATTTCACGGACAATCTCTGAATCTGCCTCTATACATGGTGGTAGGACCGAGTTACAGTTGGTACTATGGGTCATTTTAAGACGAAATTGTTCCATGACGTTTTGTCGTACGGGGCGCCGTTTAAGAGTTACGAAATGATTCATGTACGGACGACCCCCTTAACTTAGGCACCTAAGAACTTCCCTACGAAATGGTTTTAATAGCCTTCTGATGATACCTTCACTAGCTAAGCTAATAAAGTCAATGAATTATGAACAACTAACAACACTTTTATTTTTCCAAGCTATCACTATCTAGTAAAGATACTTTACTGTTTAGTTTCGGGCTTCTAAACCCAATACTCTCTCATAGCTCGACAAAAAATTCGATTAGGTATAGGTCTGTTTATGGTTGCTTCTTAAAGTAAGGTTGTCATGAACTTAGAATGAAAATTGAGTCATATTTTCGGGTTGATCGTTCAAAAACGATTCAAAATACATATACATATGTCATAAAGAAAAAGTTCAAATATTTTTGAGCCTGCAGTTGATTGTCGCGCGTTTTGGCAATAGTGATAAGTCCGCTGTCTTAGTGACAACCTTACTTTAACGATTTTGGTCTCCGTGGGTCCGAATCATTTCTCACGCGGGCCTTAGTCCGAAACTTTCACTTTTTACGCCATGCTGGAACCCCAGTTTGAGCCTCTTTAAACATCTATTTTTTTCGCTAAACTAGTTACATCTATGGTGGAGTAATACGTAATGTTAAATTTCATAAAGAAGAAAAGTAGTTTGGGAAATCGAATAACTATCACATAGTGGCGATTTTATCGGAGATAAAGGGTTAGTGGCGTAATTAATTTATATTCTACCCTTGAACTATATTATTGATTGTTAGAAATTTTAAATCGGCTCTTTTTAGCGATGAACGCGAGCCTAACAGTCTGGTAACTAGTACCAAGAATTCATTCAGGTTCCATAAGAATATGGGAGGGCCGCGATTCAATAACCATCCTCCCAAACTTTGTAGCAAAAGTTCGTCCGCTTCGAATCGATTTTTCAAGTAAATCGCTCCTGACATCTATTATTAACCCTCGCCACTAACGATCTTGACAAAATATTTTGGGTAATAAAGATGGAGCCGACCGAAGAATGATCTAAGCGTACAAATGTTGCGAAAATTGCGGACGAACTTTTGTTACAAAGTTTGGGAGGATGGTACAAGAGGCTAAAGCAATGCTCCCATATTCTTATGGAACCTGAATGGATTCTTGCTAGTACTTTATGCAATGTCGTAAACGTGGTATACGTCATCAAATACTAAATTGTATAAGATATCTATCATCTTTAATTATTAATTATTTAATTAAAGGAAGAATCCCTTAAGACCTGTGGTAAAAACAGTGTAATTATAATATATTTAAAATTAACGAATATTTTTATTTGAAAATTATGTTACTACGTCTTTAAATGTGGGGGTGTACTACCACACCCCACATTCATTTAATCCCCCCTTCACATTTTCAGATCACCCCCCTCCCCCAAAAAACCCCCTTGGTTTGGGGTTGGAAGAGTAGGGTAGATTTATTGGACAAAAAATCACACGCTATGGCGAGCGAACTTGGTGCCTGTAGGTCGAAAATACGTGCTCGGACTCAACAATTTTTAGTCTATATCTATATTAAATTTGCAATCTTCGTAAGCTTCGAAATATTCGTTTAAAAATCAATTTTATCCGTACGATTTCGTATCATTTTAGGATTGAATTTCTCTATATCTGTATTTTTTTTAACTCGGACGATACCACTGTGTGGTACCTTATCCCCCTTATTCTTTTAACCCTCACACAATACGCGTCACCGCCATTTTTTTACGATAATTATCGCTAATCGCCGACCTTTTTAAGACTCTTCTTTTTTTTTTGGGTTGAGTTTATTTTTTGATATTATTTTAAAAGTATTAATTATCAGCTGAATTGTGATAAAAAATTGGAAAAGATTAAGATTTTGGTATAATTAAATTGAAAGTAGAACCTCCGACCAATCAAAAGCTTTCCTGCCTTTGGTTTCATAAAATATCCCCCGTGACACGCGCTGTCGTACGCGCGTGATTTTGGGCGGATGAAAATAAGTAAGAACGTGATTAGCTCGTGATTTAAAGAGTTAATGCCACAGCGCGTGTCTCAGCTGGGGATTTTATTAAGCCAAAGATACGGGGGCGTCTTCTGATTGGTCGGAGGTACTCCTTTTAATTACATACGCGAAAATCAGAAGGTATCCGATTTTTCTACAATCAAAAACTTTTAAGGAATTGAAATTTATGGCTAGGCACCCTGGACACTCAAAACCTGACGTTTAGAAGCATCCTCTAACGGCAAACAGTGCATGCAATTGCAGTTAATTACTTCCCCGTTCGAAGGTTTCTTTTTATACACTTATGATTATACAAATTAATACTTAAAATCCATATATTTATGGTTATAACAGAATACAACCAAAAATTTAAATATTTAACTTGACGTAGACATTAGTCGACTCACTCGACACTCAGTGCAAGCATTATATATATAACCATTAAAATCTGATGATGGCGTCACCTAGGAGAGCTCGCCTATCATTTTGAAAGCACGCCCAGTTCTATCTGACCCCCTTATATATATTTTTTTGTTGAATATCCCTTTTTTTTTTCATATTTCCATTTTTTTAGTGGTTATTTCGCCTCGTTTATTGATCGTAATCCATCTTCATTTGAAGCGAATGAAACCCACAAAAAAAAAAAGGAGAAAAACTAAAGCCAAAATAAGCAGTTTAGTTTTGTGCGCGCTTAGTGTAATTTTAGCTTAAAGTGAGGCTTTCACAGATTGTTAATCAATTCCAAATGGAAATTGAGTTATATTTTCGGGTTGATCGTTAAAAATCGATTCAAAATATATATACATATGTCATAGATCAAAATTCGCGCTGTTTTTTTCGTAAAAGTACTTCTTTCGTACGAAAATTAAACTGCGTCATATATCGCAGGGTTGCCACAGGTCAGGGAAAGGTTAGGGAATTTGAAAATGAACCAAAAAAGTCAGGGAATTTTAAGATATTTTAAAAAGTCAGGGAATTTTAAGATATTTTAAAAAGTCAGGGAATTTTAAGATATTTTAAAAAGTCAGGGAATTTTAAGATATTTTAAAAAGTCAGGGAATTTTAAGATCTTTCAAGAAGCCAGGAAATTACAATCATTATCGGCGGAAAAGATTCTCAGCTGACCGTGTCAGTTCTATAGATTTTTGACATTTTCATTTTAAAGTTCCATTAAGTTAAAATTAAAAATTAATCCAAAGGTATTCGAAAAAAATGGTGAGAGGGTCATCACTTGAAGAAGTTAACTATAGAGTGAATGCAAAGCTCTAAATATTTCTTAACTTTGAAAACTATGTTTAATTATCATTAAAAAATCATTAAGTTAATTTAGGCAATACGAGAATAATAATAAGTTAATAACTATTTAAAATTAAAATAGTTAATTTATTTTATTTAATATCTTATGGACCATTATTGGTGAACTAATTACCATAAAAATACTGTTTTAAAATCTTAATATAGAACGGTACATATTAATAGGTTATTTTAAAATTATATTCCAATAAATATCTACCTTCGTTGAGTATTTCTTTTAGGCTTAGCTAGGCCTACTTGTTTTTTATTTTTTTATTCTTGCTGAATCGTTCGTGACCTTTGGCGACTTCTAGTTTCCGCGAAATTTCACTTCTTGGCTGAGCAAATTCAGCTCGTTCAGCGAAATATCAGTTGCCAGCTGTCAATCAGGGTTTCTCTGATGGATCGCTTA
Source organism: Odiellus spinosus (assembly GCA_963920705.1). NCBI lineage: Eukaryota > Metazoa > Arthropoda > Arachnida > Opiliones > Phalangiidae > Odiellus > Odiellus spinosus. The sequence goes on from OY987238.1 coordinate 13,819,545, forward strand.
GAATGATAGATCGTATTCTTAACCGCGAGATATCCCTGAGCTCCATTGTCGTCTGCTATTAGATCTTAAACGTATAAAGAAAAATAAGATATTGCTTTTTTATAAATCTAACGCATTTATATCATATCTATTTTATTGCTTTTTGATTTCTGGTAAATAAATACAAGAACTAATTCGAGAAAGCGGAGAAATGAAGGAAGATTGAATACCATTTTTTTGCCAAGGCTTAGCTAATTCCAAAAGCACTGAAAATAACATTTAACCACGAAGAAACATAATATATGACAATTAACATTGATTATAACTAAAAACCAACTTTTTTTTAATCTGTAGCAGACGTCGCGAACTTTTTTGGACAGATTTAGTTGTTTAGTGGTTCACAATATGCTAAGCCTTGCCAAAGGGCATATTCACTGTTATTTCAACTCGTTAGTGAGCTATTCAAATTGATGTTGACATGCAATTATACTTTGAATCTTAAGTTAAATATACGTTTAATTACTTTAACTCGCGAGTTAATTATTTGTAATTATTATTTAAACTTAAGTAATCGCGAGTTTTACAATCAGATCTAGTAAAAAACTAGTAAACTTACCCAATCGGCCAAGGCTTAAGATGATCAGGTTTGCAATCTGTTGTTTTATATTTTTTATTTAATACTCTATTCTATAATCTTTTGCGTGGAAGTTATTAGGACAAATTTAAACAAATTAAGAAGCTACTTAACATAAAATTTGAATTATACCGTGAAATTTTATAATATTAATTAATATTCATATATTTGGTTAGTTCGCGATTTGATTTTGAATATAAAAAAACATTATAATATATATTTATTTGAATATATAAATAAATATATTTTAAAGAGGTACTAGGGTATTTAGATAATGGGGTAATTTCTACGCAATGCCGTACCAAAATAATTGTATTGAATTATGAATTATTAATTAATTGATAATTATTTTCTGAAATAATATTTTTTGTTTTCAAACAAGCTTTTAAGAAATTAGAATTCTACTAACGTATAATATAGAATTGTAATTTTAATAATGTAATATAGAATTTGAATTCTATTAAGGTAAATTAAGAGTCATGATAATTTTTAGAATAGTCAATTAACCCCTTGACCCCTGCAAATCGTGCATGAGTGACCATCACTAGAACTGTATTTGCGGCCTTTTACCAGAAGAAGATGAAACCCTCCTTTGAAGTCTACTACTCTAATGTTCCATATAGCGCTCCTCTCTGTATGGGTAAAATTCCCAATTTTAGGAGATCGAAGGGGTCCTACTTCATCCCCCCTGTCTACGGAAAATTGGAAATTCTCTCTCTCCACAAACGACGACGTTTTTTTGACGAACTCCGAGGCTGCTAGAGATATTCGGTGGACGAACTCCCGCTCCGAAAATATCTACCGTTAGGAGGCGTACGAATCGTGCTTTTTGAAACTAACCCATACAGAGAGGGGTAGACAAGACCCGGGAGTAATAGACTTCAAAGGAGGGTTTCATCTACTTCTGCTTTTACCCATTTTCGTACATGAGGCTAACTTTGTGAATAATTGACGTCAGATTGATAGAATCTCTATAGCCGCGTTCATACTTGGCCTTAGAATCGATTTAAATCGTTTCATAATATTTCCTTTGAGCCGTGTGTACGGGAAACCGTCTTTTCTCGAATCGATTTGATTCTAGAAACTGCTTCGGGAACCAGTTTCGTACCGATTCGGCTGGTTTCAACAACCGATAGATGAAAGCTACGATAAATCGATTTATAACGATAATGCGTGAGCTTAAAACGATTCCTGGCGATTTGAATATCGATTTGATTTTTACCGTTTCAAATCGATTTAGAAATTCTAGTAACATTCTATAATATCTACTCTTTACTAACCTTGGTTCGGACTATCAATTTCTGTTGAGTTGTTTAATCCATGGTCATGTCGACTGCTTATAAAATATTGTACCATATAGCGCCACCTATATTTAAAGAAAAGTATAAAATTTGAAGGTCCCAAACGGGTTTTAAATTGAAAAGAAAAAAGGTTTTTAAAATTAACCGTGACTCTATTTGAGAAAATATTATCGAAGATAAAAGAACGAACAAAGTAAGGATTTCTATTGAAAAAAATCGTACGACGGTATCTCACAAAATCCCGCAGGTGAATTGAACCGAAAGTTCTTAGAGGTTAGTCGTGAAAGAATCTACCTTGTAATTGAAACGGTATTTGCAACGCAACTGAAACTAACCTCCATTGTATTGTATATCTAAAAGAAACTGATATAACACTTAAAACACCTCGTAACACATTGAAATTTCAAATTGATTTTGATTATGATCAGGTATACCGATATTAATGACTAACTTACAGCCAGATTTAAAATTACACTCTTAAAAATGATGAAATATACGTAGAAAAACGTGTTTTTTCATTAGAAATTGATTGCGTTTCAAGGTAGCAAACAATATAGTATTTCCCTATAACTTTAAAAAATATTTTTTTCCTCCTTAAAATGAAGATATATTTAAAATTCGATTACAATTTTCAATAAATCACTTATTACTCGTATAGTATTATATTCAAAGTAAGATATAATAATGGTAAAGTTAATGGCGTATTTATACCTAATGTTAAATCGCATATTGAAAGAAATAGTTTTTACAAAATCACCTTGATACATAAAATGCAAATTCCGAGATATGTTTACAGTATGTGTAGAAATAGAGGTTTATTGATACGCAATATGAAAACACGTAGATAAAATGTATTCTTTGCAAAATGATATTGATAATTACTATAAGAAACTTAGTTACTGAAATAGCCTTATTCTTACTGAAAACTCGTATTGGTTAAAAGTATATGAAAACTTAAACGAATTGAATCAAACTTGTTTGTACATTATCGGGTTATGACACTCCAACCAACACTGATGCCAAGAAAAATCACGTTCACGTTAATCACATTATTTCCTTTAAATTTATATATTTTGTTTAAAGGGAGAATGAAAGGCCAAAACAACCTATTTTTAATCGATTAAGAATGCTAAAATAATGAGAAAAACAATAATATAACTCACCAAAAATATTTCCTTATTTTATAATCAATTTCCAAAGTTCCGACTTCCAATAATATTCGATTTAATTTGGTCATATTTGGTCAAACCTTTTTGAACAAATTAGAAGATTTATCATTTCTTTCGTTATTAAATAGGAGCGTATTAATTAAAAGTAAAACCAACGTCACGCGTAGTAAAACACAGCTTTAACAATTATTTCAATTGTGATTTAATTCGCGAAATTAATTTGGCAAGTCCCAAATTGAGTTAGGCTGCGTGTTTACTTTAGGAAAAAGTGTAAAATCTGTGAGGTGTTATATAGACTTCATTTAAATATTACTATTAGGCTCTTGGATGTAATTTTATCACGTTTGTCATTTAGTTTTGTAAGTTACAATTACGAGTAATATTACAACATCGGCTGTTCGAGTAAAGACAGTCAATGAAACAATAAAAGGGGACAGGAGAGCTAAGGAGCCGTCCATTTATAGATTAGTATTTAAATTGGTTGGTTGAATGGAATAATTTGAACAGTACTGCCCCCTAATTGAGTCGTGTATACATTTGGCCACAGTAAAAGACACTGTGCATTTTTTTTTTCTAGAAAAATCGATGCTCATAGGAAATTCAAATGAAGTTATACAAAACCAAAGGCTCCATGTAGGGTTAAAAATATTTATATATCTCGTTTAAGCGACTTTTAAATGTGCATTTTAAAGGCCTTTAGAAAGTATCGCCACCTATTAGCTAATATTTAAATTATTTTTGGGAAATAATGACAAATTAATATTAAAAGGACTAGGAAACTTGTTTTAAAAATGACTAATTTTTCTTAAAATGATAAAGTCATTTGAAATATCAATATTTACCCATCAAAATCATTTAAAATATTTAAATTTAAAGGAAATTCAAAGGTTAATTACCATTAAAATTAAGTTTTAATCAAATTTAAGATGCGCACCCCCGACATGAGAGTGTAACCATGGCAACTTTCCCGCCAAAAACGTACGTCTCCAACGTTCTTTACTTTCAATGGAATTAGGCCCGAATTAGGGTTAGCGTAAAAATCAATCGGAAAGCTTTAGTTTAAAAGTTAATTACTTGATCCGTAAGTGTTAGTCGTTTTGTTATAGTTATTTTCTTTTTATAATTAAATATCTAGAAAATTTCTGGTCTAAGTGGTCCTCACTTGACTTTGATTTTCAAAAAGACCTAAACTACCATTACTTAGAAATCACATTTGGGCACAAGTAACCTGTCCATTTATGACCAAAAATGCTGATTTTTTTCCATTTTTTTACGGTGTTTTCTTTACATAAGAACAGTTTAACTCGAAATTTCAGAACCCATGTTTCCTGGTTAATCTGACTCTTGATTAATTAAAATAATTTTAATTTATTTAACAAGTTATATGTCTTAAATATGATCCGTTATTTCAAAATAGATTTTAAGAATTTGTAGAAAAACAACAACATATCGACAAAACACCCTTAATGGATCTCGGTCTAGGTTGGGCCTAATTAGAGTTAATTTTTGTGTTGACTACAATTTAGTTAAGACTGTTTATTCGTGTCTATCCAGGTACCACCCACGAATGATAAAGAATACAAGTTAAGAAGGCAAAGATATTTATATAGCCCATGAAATAAACCCTATACTCGCGCCTTCTAGTATATTCGTAGGTGTAAATTGAACCAACGGAGAAAAATGGCCCGAATATTTGCATAAATTTTCATATTTAGTAGATGAGAGGTAAAAAAAAAAATGGTTAATAAGGTACCCGAGAGTTATTTTTACAGATTTGCAGATTTGACCTAGCTCTGTTTCATAAATAAGGGTCCCCTAGATAGGTTGGGGTCGGTCTGACCTACCAAAAACATCATTGGTATGTAAAGCCCCATTCACACGTAATAAAATTAAGTTTTAAAATTTTAAACTTACACGCGATTATAAACACTATTATACGATTAATAAGACTTATTTAAAACATTCTGTTTTTGTATCAGTTGCGCAAAGATCAAAGATTTTAATTTAAAGGAGAACCTCCGACCAATCAAAAGACTCCCCCTTTTACTTTTGGCATCGTAAAATATTCTCCGCGCGTGATTTTGCGCGGGTGAAAATAATAAATCTCGTGAATCTAAGAGATGAATGCCGCAGCACGTGTCGTGGCTATTTATTTTACTAAGCCAAAGATACAGGGAGTCTTTTGATTGGTCGGAGGTTCTCCTTTTAATTCAATGCCCAAATCAGAAGATTTTCTTTTTCATATAATTAAGAAACACTTCCTGAATGTTTTACTACGCGTGTCAGTTAAATTAAAAATCATCTTTAAGTACGCCACACTTATTAGTTATTTACTGTACAATTTATTAAGGTCAACGTCGTCTGCTATGCAAGAAAAAAATCGACATTAAAGGAACTACAGATATATCATATTTAAACGGGAAAATTTAGCTTGAATCGTGTGAGTTGGGCTTTGCGCAAAATTCCACACTTTACCATCTTACAGCGGTCACCCGTGAAAAAAAATATATCATTGCTAGACCAGGGGAGTAGCTGTATAATTTCCATTTATTTAGGAGGCTAGGACGATCGCGGTGAATTTATTAAGACGATTTTTGGGGAAATCCTTCCATTAGACTAGCAGATAGGGATGGTCCGATGCTCCAAGTTATTATTTTACTGCAGCAGACTGTAAATCGAGAGCTATTCCGTATAGACGTTTAAAAGACTATTTAGAAATTCTCTCTCTCTCTCTCTCTTAGAGTTATGTATAGGAGGACTTAGAAAGGGAAGGGTTTTAGGACCCCCTAAAGGGATAGTGACACTGAATATAAATAATTCGATTAATAATCTCAATAGAGAGAGAAATAAACACTTACATCTCGGAGTTCGTATAATTTTTATTAATTGGATAAAATCTACTGATTTATATTATACGTTCATTAAAAATAGACTATTTTTCATTCGAGTTAACTTATTCCAAGATAAAGTAAAAAATATAATCAGTTTTTATATAAAAATGACAACTTATTTTAGAATATTATCCGCGTTATACGCTGAAGATAAAAATTTAATTCAAAATTTATTTTCCCTGAAAAATAACGAATAAAAAGATGATTTAAAATCTTATCGTTTTATTTCTATTCTTCGAATTAAAAGTCAATTTGAAATATTGTTTCTTATATTTTAGACTAATTCTGGAAACGCGAATGTTTCTTATCCATCGTTATACGTTTGAATACGAGTAATTTGTAGATAGATAAAGCGGCGAAGGCTTATCTTCGGGTAAACCTTATACGTTTAACAATTATACGAATATACATTTTTTTTTTTTTTTTTAGTTAGAAACAATTTATCCGAAAATAAAATATCTGAAAATATACAAGATAATGGATCGATCCGATTCCAATTTTTTTTTAATTTCTCGTGATTAAATTCGCGAGCTTGGCTCGAGATTAATTATGGCCTTAATTATTATACGTTTCATTCTCTATTTAAAAATCAAATGCGAGACTCTTATTCCTGGTGGACACGCGCGTCCTTATTCATATTGGTCTGTTATTTTAACCTTAATCATTTTTGGGGAGAAGAAGGGGTAATTTGTTTTTCTAGAAAACTGGGGCTCGGAGAAATTCCTAAACAAGTATATTTAAACGGGACATTTAGGCTTAGAATTGGGGCTCACATACGGCTAATTTGCCCCTTTAAGTACCGTTAAACGTCCTATACCCTTAGTAATGTACAACTCTACTTAGAAATTTTAGCCTAGCGATTATACTTACTTTGGTAAAACGCGCGATTTTCTGGTCCAATTTAGAGTCATTAGAAGGTAACATTTTTACCAATTGACGGGTGGACCTTACCTTACTCGGAGAGGTCCTCTCACCCTTACTAGAAGTCCATACCTCGCCTGGCCCGGGAATAAATTTAGGCCCAGTCATTTTTATCAGTGGGCGCGAAGAACTAAGCGACTCCCGTAGCAACGCGCCCTTTCCTGACCCCCAGACTATACGCACCACTGTTTTTAAGACTGTCAAAAATTTAGGGCTTTTAGGGTTTGTTAGCTAGATAAATTGGCATCATGGTAAAGTCTGGGGCTGTTTACTCGGGTTGGTACACTATAGTTGTGGAAACCGAATCGATACGAAACTGGTTCCCGAAGCAGTTTTAGCTACGTTCACACTTGACACTTTGGAACCGTTTTCAAACCGTTTCGAGTCGTCAAATCGACTTTTTTAGATATTAATTTGGTTTCTTGATCAAAGGTATACACGGGTGACCCCCAAAATTTTATTATTTGACCTTTCCAAAACGGTTCAAAAGGGTTTCAAAGTCTCTAGTGTGAACGCAGCTAAATTGAATCAAATCGATTCGAGAAAATACGGTTTCCTTTTCACACGACTCTAGCGAATCGTTTAGAAACGGTTTAAATCGATTTCAAGGCTTAGTATGAACGCTGCTAAAGTTTGAGTTCGTAAACCCCGTTAATTTATATATTTTCCCCAACTTGTTCGATAATGTAGTGGTTGAAAAAAAAAAAAAAAAATCTCTTCTTGTTCTTGGCTGTATATTAGGCGTTTTAATGTAAAATTGGGGGGTTAAATGTTCCTAGAGCCCGCATCTTTTGCCCCTCAGGTGTTTCAGGGAGCGGTCCAAGATCTAGAGCCGAACTTAGTAAGAAATATTTCTTGGTTTTCATCACGCGTGAAGATAAGTTCCCTCACTTTTCATGTATAATATAGTTAGGCTTAGAAGTTCGTATAGGTACTGATAAATAGGACTAATTTCAACTGCTGTAGCTTACCATTCACTCTCATCCTAAACGTACTAAGCACTGAGCAACATTTATGCCTAGGTTAGTTTTTTTTTCTTTTTTTTTTCAAAACCTTTTTGTCTATCAGTAACTTTAGTGTCAATTTTCTAGAGTTTTGTAATGGGTGCGTTTTTCTACACCCTCTTATGAATTTTTTTGTTCGCCAATAATGTTGTAATGTAGTTATAACTGAGGTCTATTGATACACAATATTAGTTCCTATTTGAAATGAAAGTAATGTAGTTTAAAAAAAAAATTCCAAGAATTGTTGAAAAATTGTGATTTAAAATAATTAAAAATTGTGTGAAAAGCTTGCGTACGAACTTTGTATGAAATAGAAAAATGGCGTGTTATTAGATTAACCCTACACTGCTGGGTATTGGAAACGCTTATTATTTTGTCGTTAGTGAAAAACTGCTCCCCAAAAATCGAGTTTCTTTTTCGAAACTTGGTCCGTAGACTGAATAAGATCGTTAGCGCTGACGTGATCAGAAAACACAAATTTTAAAACTTTTTTTAAAAGCCCCAATTGTTTTCCACTCCGGTAAATATATTGACAGAAGCCGATGAAACCCTCCTTTGAAGTCTACTACTCCAATGTTCCATATAGCGCTCCTCTCTGTATGGGTAAAATTCCCAATTTTACGAGTTAGAAGGGGTCCTACTTCAACCCCCCTGTCTACGGAAAATTGGAAATTCTCTCTCTCCACAAACGACGACGTTTTTTGGACGAACTCCGAGGCTGCTAGAGATATTCGCACGACGAACTCCCGCTCCGAAAACATCTACCGTTAGGAGGCGTACGAATCGTGCCTTTTGAGAATAACCCATACATAGAGGGGTAGACAAGACCTGGGAGTAATAGACTTCAAAGGAGGGTTTCATCGGCTTCTGATATTGACCAAAATATCGACTTATTGTAAATATTACGTTCTAGAACTATATTATAGATCTACTTTATCTTCTACGTGTTTTAATATTGCGTAACACTCCGCCTAGTAATTGTTAATAGTCCTAATCCACCAGTAAAAAAAATCAGAAACAAATATTAAACTAGAAATAAATTTAAAACTTACCATCAAAATAGGCTTAGCTTGGATTCATGGAGATTCTAAATTTTTCGCATTGAGGGGTTAGAGGTCAATACACCATTTAGCCATTACTTGGGGCGCCATAGCGGGATAGGGCGAACTTTCACTTTTTAGGCCTCGATAAAAAATTACATTCTGTTAGGTTGCATTCTCTGTATAGTTAAAAGTGAATAACAAACCTGGTTTTCATAATCGCCCCCTAACGGCAAAAGTGGGAACTTCTAAAACCCACATGAGCTGTCTGCGTATTCTTTATTCATTGCAACCAAGAAGGATCAGATAAGGAGAGGAAAAGTGGGAAAGGCGCGGCTCCTACTGCGTCTGCCTAAACTCCCACTCTGGGAGAACGGGGGACAGACGGGGGTAGAGATGCTTCGTGGTAAATTGTTGTCACGTGGGTAAAACGAATCCTTTACGAGACGCGCTAGCTAGCGACCACGTGACAACAGTTTACCTCGAGAATTTCCTATCCCCCTTTCCACCCGAGTGGGAGGTTGGCTCTTCTCTCTCTAACTCAACGCAGCCCTACTTTTCCTCTCCTTATCTGATCCTTCTTGTTGCAACCACGCGCGTGGTTTTGTTAGTTAACTTCTTTTGAATGCAATGAACCCTGCGTCTTTATCTATTTAGATAGGAGTCCGTTGTTAATAGTGTCTAGAATCAATTCTTTCCCTTATAGAACAGAGTTTAAGTTTGCTGATAGCTTACTCATCTGTAGCTTAATTACTTTTCTGTATTTAGTTATAAACAAGAAGAGAAATAGTTAATCTAATCTTAATGGACTATGTAATAGTTGAAATGTCTCGTGGTAGTGGGGTTTAATATTGATTTTTAACAATTCCCACAACAGACATTAAGTATAAATTAACCCCTGTAAAGTATTCATTTTATATATATATATTGTTAAATATTTTCCTAAACTTTTTTTTACACGCGTTAGATATTATGGATGTGGTTTGTTGTTTTAATAAATGACACATGTAATACATAACGTATTTCTAAAGCATAGGTATATTCAGGAGTAGAAATGGGTACTGTAAAACGAATTGAAATTCCAGTAACAACACGCGAGAAAATATTTCCAACATTTTTACTTGCCCAAATATTATCAGCCCTTTTCAATTATCCGGGTACTCTTTGACACATAATTGTTAAGCCTTTTTAATTTCCATTTCGAAATTAAAACCAAAAGACAGACGAAATATTGGAGTATAGTTAGTTTGTAAATCTATATCCTTAGATAGTCAGCGGCATTAGTCTGGAAGAAGTTCATACTTCATTATATCTCGTCATTGGACTCATGCATTTTAATTTTATTATTATTATTATATTATTTGTTAAGAAGCTAATGAAGAAAATTTAGAAAAAGCTAATTACTAGGATATAATATAATTTTTTTATTTATAATTTTAGTTACTTTAGGTTAGTTTATTGGTAGAAGATGGCGCCATGCGCGGTTACTTTACGTTCCAAAAAGAACAGTAATTACTGTGGGTGTTACCAACTTACCATTCGTGTTGCAAATGAGATTTTGAATATAGGTATGGCCAAAACTGGACCCCCTATATTATTTTAAAAGACACAGTTTAGCCACTTGAGCTAATCGTCTTAAGACCTAACATATCCTAGAATTATTGCGTCAACCAATAGAAATTTATTTAAACCATGTCCAACCTCTTAACCTTTATTGTTAAATTCTTAAATATCTTAAAATCTTTTGTAGATATTTAATTTAAAGTGAGGTTGTCACCAATTTTTCGTGAACTCTAAATGAAATTTGAGTCATATTTTCGGAAAGATCGTTAAAAAATGATTCAAAATCTATATACATATGTCATAGAACAAAATAAAACTTACCGCAATACTACGTCATCACTCTGGTCGATTTTCGCGCGTTTTTCACCAGTCATAAGGTCGCTTTCACGTGGTCTTTTTCGTAAAAGTACTTATCCATAAAGTCTTAACATTCATATGAAAAATCTATATATTCTAGACATTCAACTAAAAATATAATGATGTCAGCATATTTTATTTAATGTTCTCAGTATTAAAATATCTCAATTAGTTTCAATTTGTTTTCCCTGTATGTAATGAACTTCTAGAAAATTTATAGGGCTAAGCCTAAATCCCATTGTAAGCAATTATCTAAGATAAGTAGGATTTTGCGGGAAAAAAACGAATACACAATTTGGAAAAGTGTCACAATCGGGCCAATCGCGTTGATTGATGACTACGTTACCATGGAAACCGAACGTAATCTATCGGTTAAAACAGTACCCCGACCCTATTCGTAGATAGGTTTAGGTAGGGGCCCGCCAAAAGGGATTTTAGAAAAATTTCCCGCGCAGAATGAAAGGGTTTACTAAGCAAACGCGGGAAATTTTGGCGGGAAAATCCATGCAGGGGAAAGCGTGGTTTTCGCGTGAAATTTTACTTTTATAAAATTCGGTTGCGCGTGGAATGATGAATTGCCTTACCTATATATTATCAATTCAATCGGAGTTTTCAGTTCACGGAAGCCTATACTAGCCTTCATCATTAGTTTATCTTTAGAATAGATTATAAAGAGCGTAGTTATTTAAACACTGAAAATTAAAATTATTCAGACTGCATTTTTGTTCGACCTTATTTGGTAATGTACAATTTTATCCTATATTTGATTATACATTATGTATCACTACGCCACAGTTAAAACAGTGTTTCCAAAACCTATGCGAATATAAATTCAAATCTTATGTTCGATTTAACTGATGTAATGCGTTTAATGTTAAGCCTAACGTTGATTTTGTTGGCGAAACAATTTTATATCTTATGGGGGTTTTATATGGTGTATTAATACGCCTCTGTTATCCACTGTATTGCAAACAATGTACGTTTTTATTAACTATATTGAATAGAATAGGTCCGATGAAGATGAACGATTTCAGATATATATAGAGTTGGTTCATACATTAAATATTACTGAAGTTATAGTTAAATGTTAGGTGAAACTTTGTAGAAATAATATTGATGGTTATTTTAACTTGTATTCGCTTTTCTTCAATGGATTAAACGCGTATTTGTATCATATTTCTCCTAGTTAGATTTGGAAACCACATCGGCTTATATGGGGAGAAGAACCCCCATCTTTGTTTATATGAAGATGTCAAATTGTGTTTTGAGGCATCACACGAGAGGAAGATGGAGCGTTTATTTATGGCTTTGATGTATTTATGGGTAAGCGCAAAACGCGCCACCAACGGAAAATATTGAAATCATATTTTTAAAGTCTATAATTCTGGCAGCATTTTTATGGAATTATAAATTTAGTTTATTCATATTATTAAACTGAGGTTTATTCCTAATAAACAAATTTTAACATTCATGTTTTTAAGCTCGGAAAGAGTAGCCAATAGAAAACTTTGTTTTGAAAGCGTAGCCAATTGAAAACTATGTTTTGAAAGCGTGTCCGATAGAAAACTTTGTTTTTGAAAGTGTAGCCAATAGAAAACTTTGTTTTTGAAAGAGTAGCAAATAGAAAACTTTGTTTTTGAAAGAGTAGCCAATAGAAAACTTTGTTTTTGAAAGAGTAGCCAATAGAAAACTTTGTTTTTGAAAGAGTAGCCAATAGAAAACTTTGTTTTTGAAAGAGTAGCCAATAGAAAACTTTGTTTTTGAAAGAGTAGCCAATAGAAAACTTTGTTTTGGAAGAGATGTCATCATGGAAACATAAAATACGTCTTTGTATATTCTCATGTTTCACAAATTAGTTCTTGGTAATACCCCTATGGTATTGGGTGTATGTAGGATAAACTATATCTATTATATGATATAGTTTCGTGCCGCATGGGGTTGGATGTCCACGTAGGCCTATTAAGTCTAAATAGTCTGGGGGGTCCGATGGTATAAAAGACGAACGCCAGATATCATGGGGTGTCTACGTGATTAGAATGCCATTTTCGCCCTAAGCGGCGTCTTCCGAGAATGAGTGACCCCCAAATCTGACCCCGTTCATCCCTTTTTCACCCGTCTAGCCAAAAAAAAAAAAGCCCTCGTCTTTGAAATATAAAGCAAAAGTGTGACTATTGCACGCGTTTCCGTTGTGCCTTCGAGGCCCGGATGATAAGAGACGAATCCTATTTTCTCTTACACCAATTTCAACCATTTTGTGGGAAACTTAATGTTAAAAAGGGTTGAAACTTTCCCTAGCGGTGAATTCAAAAACTAATCTAAAGTCTGTATGAGTTTTATGGAATATTCATTAGAATTTTCCCAACGTAAATAACATTGTAACGCACCATTTTATTAGAAAATTATTTGGAAATTCTAAGGGAAACTTAATGTTAAAAAGGGTTGAAATTTCCCTAGTGGTGAGTTTGGAAAACTAATTTAAAGTCTGTGGTAGTTTTATGGAATGATTTTCGAGTTTCCCCCTGTAAATAACGTTATAATAACCTATATTAGTTGGAAATTTATTGGTAAATTTGAAGAGGCAGCTTAATGTTAAAAAAAGTGTAACAATTCCCTAGCGACGAGTTCAAAAAAACTAATGTTTTTGACACAACCGCTATTATTTTTTTCCATTGAAGCTACCAATACTTATAAAGATATATTTATTTTAATTGCAGAATTCATGCTATTAATTTGTGACCAACTATTACAAACAGTCAGCAAATAAATAATTTTTATTCGGTAAGAAAATTTTTAATTTTATTATTATCATATACAATAGCATAAGATTTTTAACCGTTGTCTCAATTTTGTTTGTAAAAAAGAAAATAATTAGCCTAGTAATCAATAATATGATTCTAATTATGGTAATTTAGAAAACGTGAGCGGATATTTAAATTTTAGACAAACACGATATCCAATTCATGACTTAAAAAAACAAGGTGATTGGAAATTTATAGTAATTTTAATATTTCAAATATTCTCAGTATATAATCAACAATTTAGGCTTAAGACCCATTTTAAGGATTTTAATGAATATTTTCCGAACGAGGAAACTCGATAATAAAGGTAGAATGATTTTTAATTATATTTAATTAAAACGGAATACGATTTCCATGGAGAGTTAGTTCCCAACCAATCACGAACTAAATTATAAATTTCTAGTTTAATATTAGTTTGAAATTTTGTTTACTGTTTGATTAGGCCTATTTAAACGATAAGAAATCACTTGTAAGGCTTCATTATCCGTTTAAGTCTTACTAGCGGATAAAATTTCAACTAGAAAAACTTTTTTGAGAGGAAGTTCGAGGTTCCGCCTTATCCACCACAAAGTAATTATATATAGCCAAAAAAATATCCAAAGGAAAAGCCCTATAGCTAGCGTCACCTTTACTACTAATGGCACTCTTATAGCTTTGGGTGCGGTAAATAACGCTATTGAATAAGGGGTGGTGCCGTGTCACGGTAGCGGGACCTTTAAGTTTCTGGTTCACGGATTATTAGGCGAAAAATATTTTACAAAAATAAAATAGTGAGTGGTTCATTAAACATGGGCGTGATGAACTCTTTAAAGGAATGGTGCGGTGTTAAAATATTTTTGCTGCAAACCCTTTAGTTAAACTCAAAACCAATTTTTCGAGTGTTAAAAAAATTTAAAATTAAGTATATTTTTAAATAAACAATTAAAACAAATTACATTGAGGGCACATAGGCGCCCGTATGAAGCTTTCCTGTAAAGCAAGAGCGCATTCGATACGTCACTTCAAGGTTTTTATTTCGGCAATAATCTGATTGGCCAAAGTAACTTGGCTCAGCTTTTACTCAATGGTAAAGTTGACTACTACGCGCTTGAACGTTAAATCGACGACAGGTTATAACGGCAGTGCTCGCCAGTCTAACGAACGGGACGCCGACTGAAGGAGCATCTAACCCCGGTAAGCTGTAGCCTAGGCCTAACTCCGTCGGCGATTCGGAGTCTCGGAGTCTCGGAGAGTATCGTCATGCCGCGAATAGATCCGTTTGAAGTTGAACCAGTGTACACGGAAGAAGAACTTTTAATTAGAGATAGACTACAGGAAGAGCGGAATAATAATGACGGTATCGAAAATTTAATTGACATAGACCAGATGAAAGAAAATTGCACCTGACAAACTCTGTAATCCAACTTCTTCGTAGGCAAAGGCTTAGTATAATACGCGGCTTTCACTGTTTCTTTAGCATATTTTAGCCATTTTGACGCGAGTTCGGGGTACTTTAAATGATCAGGAACCGTATAAAAACTTAGTCCAAACCGAGAACTAAAATTTTTGCATTCTTTTATAATACAACTTGGCATTTTGAACTTTCTTTAAAACAACACCGATTAAAAAACGAAGGATTCTAGACTTTACTGTCTCAGACTCTCTCCCCTCGGAGTCTCATTTCATTGGTTTATAAGTTATTTCTATTGGCCTATCAGATTGCTAGCCTGGCCAAGCACGACAGAGAAGTTTAGAATTAGGGGCAAAAGGGCCACGTCAATACTAAATTTATTTTTAACTATAAAATTATTATTATTATTAAAAATTAATTTTGAGTTATAAATTTCTGTTGCCAAGAGTGCTATTGACCCTTAGAGGCAAAAAAACTTTATGGGTGAACCATTCCTTTAAGATAAGAAATATTATCACTACTATACTTGACTGATTCTTTCCATGTTCAAAAACTCATCTAAGTGGTCCTATATTATCCTAAATTCCCTTGAAATATCCTATAAATTCCTATAAGTTTGGGTTAATAGACATTTTTTGAAAAATATCTAAAAAGAAACTTGAATGTTTCGCGTAAGCAGACCCTATGTTCCTAGCAATATTAATTATTTTAGTAATTGTTTATTAATTATTATTAATTCTACAAATTTAATTCATATACTGTGAACTAAACTCATCTAAGTGTTAATTATAACCGACAAAAACCTTGTCAACACTCGTTAATCAACTTAATCCCTTGTAAAGTAATAATTGTAATTACAATTTTTATATACTTTGCCACAATACTGCGCACACTCTCTAGAGACTATCAATCACTACGTCATTAAGTTTTAATATTCCACGTTACCACACCCCCTACTATAGGTGTATTGCTTTATATAGAACAAATATTAATAAGCTTAGCTGGATTCATGGAGATGATTTGAATTTCTTCGAATTGAAGGGTCAACGGTCAATTAAATGTTATTGGAAGTTTCATTGTGATCTATATTTAACGGTAGGCCTTTGTTCATTGGTCGCTGACTCATTAATGCGAAGAAATTCAGGATCCCCATGAATCCAGCTAAGCCTATTTTTCGATTATCGCTTGTTAGATTGCATTCTCCCTTTAAATAATATGCTTTAGGTAAAATTAGGCTTAGCTCTTTGTGTCGTCTGTTGAAATCTGGGTTTGCTTTTAAAATAAATGTCCCCGCTCTCCTGAAAAGTGATCGTTAGCGGACCCGCGTTGAGCGTGAATGGTGTAATAGTAATTTTTCACGCTCTTCTCAATTCCAAGAATGTGATGGCGAGAAGCACCGCTCCGCTCGGAGCTAAACTTCATTACTGAGAAAAAGGGGGGAAAACCGAGCTGGTGCTGGTATTTGGTTCGGACAAAAGGAGTGTACCCCGGATGGCCGTTTACTAGATATGAAAGGAGACGAGCAAACCTACACTTGTCCGAACATTAAAGGCAGGTTGAACTTGATTAAATTTAATATAACTAATAAGGCGCGTTTTTAATTAAGATTTTTGCCCTAAAAGTTACTTTTTCTTCATAACTAAGGCTTAAATTTCTATAATTTGGCCAAAATAATCTTCATACAAGGCCTTGGAATCGATTTTAACCGTTTCAAGACGTTTCCCTAGAGTCGTGTGAACCGGAAACCGTCTTTTACTCGAATCGATTTCATAACTGCTTCGGGAACCAGTTTTTTACCGATTAGGCTGGTTTCAACAACCGATAGATGAAGCTATCATAAATCGATTTATAAATTCGTGAACGAGTGACGCTTAAAACGATTCCTTGCGATTTGAATATCGATATTACCGTTTCAAATCGATTTAGAAATTGCAAGAATTCCCTTTCAACTTGCCTTTAGATTAAACGCGCCCGAGGTTTTGGTGATTCATTTGCGGGGACGCTGGAATTTAGGAATCTTTCTTCCCTGGAAATATTTTTGGCTTTAGGAAGAATGACGTTTATAAGGCTGGGTGTCCGTCCGTCCCATTATAAGCTTGTCAAAGTATATTTCATCCAATTTCTCCCGCGGCCTTTGTAGAAAAATTTCTATTTTATTTATTATCATTTTGATTTCATTTGGGCTTTGTCGTGGTCATCGAGAATCAAAAACGGTGGTGGAATAATGGTTTTGATTTACTTCGGAACTTTCGGGAGCCATATCTCTCAAATATAATGTTCCTAAGAGTTATTTCGGAATGTTTAGAAATTTATTAGAAATATATTTTTGAAGAATGGGAGCAGAGGCTCAATATAGATTCTATTTTTTATTTATTTGAAATTGGAACTATGATTTCATAAGCGTCCTATAACGGCAAATAGTGGGAAAATTAGAACTAACCAATCTTCGTGTTTAGCTGATAAGGGTTAAGAATAGTTTTGTAACGCAATTCAGCTCACAAATTTATTTCCAGAAATTGTAAAAATTGGTCATGGACACAATCATGTAGTTTTTCCCCCCTCTATATTCATTCTACTAACTCATTTAGCAGACGAAACTTCTAAAATTTATTTATATGGAGTGACTCGGTACCTTGCTAGGGGTATCAAATTTGCACGTCGAAATTGCCTAAATCAAATAACCTATATTTAAATAAACACTTTGCAAGAATTATTCAAAAATCCATTGAAAAACTTATGTAAATTCGCGCCAAAATGATCAAAATCAAACTTTATCAGTGTTGCCATTGAATTATAAAATTTAGATATATCTCAAATAACTCCATAGCTAAATAATTGGTCGTTGAACTAGTGCTGAAATCTCCCCTATTTGATGTTAGTGGCTATTCACGAGCAAATAAGGTGAACGTGTGAGTAGTGTTCGTGTGATTAATTTTGATTCGTGTTGTCGAAATATTTGGTGATAACTATTAATTTTTATCGGTAATAGTTAGCTAAAGTAGTCTAGTTTCTGAATTCAACAAAAAGAAGCCGTGATTATCGCGAAATTATATCAAAATGAGTAAAAATAACTTCATGCATAATTCATGAACGTTAGGCCCTAACCCTCTTACTAGGCGGGAAGTGTACGCGGTATGATGAAGGCACTAAACAGTATGGATTATTTTAATACCTGGTGAGTAAAGATTAAATATTTTTATATTATTATTTTGAGATTATCGTTTCTATTTACACAGTAGACAAAAATTACAACATAATAAGTTTTAAAAAACATATTATGGTTGCAAAATGTTTATTTTAACTAAGGGTTTCTGCGTGCTTTTGTTAAACTCTTAACAATTAAGTTATAATTTTAATTCAAGTTGTACATTATGGGCAGATTTTAGCAAATAGTAATCGCCTCGATTAGCTGTTAAGCGTGTGAATAATGAACTACGAGTTCAAACCATTAGCGGGCAACGTAAGCGACCTGAATTTACAATTAGATCATATTCGCCTTAGTTTCCAACCCTTATAAATGGAAAATAAAAAGAAAAAATAAATAATATATAGTGATTATATTTAGCCAGAAAAATACCGCAAAATACTAACAATTGTAAACGTTGTCTGACTGCAAACTGCTATTGGATAACTGACAAATATTGGCGTGTCTCCCAAGGCTTAATCCTTTAATATTACTAAACCCTTTTTATTTAAACTTCTTACATATAACCATTGCGATAGTGAAAGGTAAGCTTAAAATTGATGTTAACAGCCCGTGAAGGCCTGTACATAGCCGACTATACCCGACGTTCAATTACATCCAGAAACTCTTTCTAGCTAAAGACTTAAGTCTCTTATCGCCATCATTGGGATCGGGGTAGTATTTTCTACGTGTCTTTTGGAGCTAAATTGGCTATAGAAGGCGAAAGACCGTGACAAACCTCGATCACGGGGGATACGAGGGGCGACCCTGTAACGTGGAAAACTTCATTAACTCTCAACATGGTCGCGTGAACTTCCCACCGTGTAGAAGGGGTTATAAGAGCTCCATTAATTGAGAGCGGGAAGCAAAGACTGTAGGGAAAAAATGTCTCTCTAGACCCCATTTTCCTTGGGTATACCAGAAGCCGATGAAACCCTCCTTTCAAGTCTACTACTCTAATGTTCGATATAGCGCTCCTCTCTGTATGGGTAAAATTCACAATTTTACGAGTTAGAAGGGGTCCTACTTCATCCCCCCTGTCTACGGAAAATTGGAAATTCTCTCTCTCCACAAACGACGACGTTTTTTGGACGAACTCCGAGGCTGCTAGAGATATTCGCTCGACGAGCTCCCGCTCCGAAAACATCTACCGTTAGGAGGCGTACGAATCGCGCCTTTTGAGAATAACCCATACAGAGAGGGGTAGACAAGACCCGGGAGTAATAGACTTCAAAGGAGGGTTTCATCGGCTTCTGGGTATACTGAAATAATCATTACATCACTACTACTTGCATATATATATATCTAAATATGAGTTACAGATTTGTTTCGGACAATACCATAAACTAATTCAAGTTCAGTTTTCGTCTCTGATACTTTACCATCCTTTGTAGCCAAAATTCGTCTGCTATTTTACCTCTTTAAAAAAGTAGTAGAGCGTAATTTTTTTCTAAATTTTCTGAGGCTAATCAGGAACGGACATCATAATCTTTTTATACAATTGTCCAGTAACCACCTTCATAAATTAAGTTATTGGACAGATTTTTCTTAAGTACTTCTTATTGGACAACTGACTCCAATGATCCCCTCTCAAAAATAAAAAGCTATAGGACATTTATAAAACATTATCGGACAATGTACTATCCTGGGGGCTAATACCAATAGACTTTGGTAATTCAGTCAATAGTTTCTAATTTTTCTGTAAATACTATCTATATTAAGATATCTACTTTTCAAGTATTGGACCATGATAAAACATGACAAACATAGGGTGGTATCACCCCGTAGAGACATTAGCCATTTTCCTTACCGGTACATTAGCTTTGGCCTCGTGCCTTTTGTATCTGAATTTCCATCAGTCGTACCCCTTCGAGTCGAAAGCTATTCTGTTATGATATAAAAAAATCACTATTACGTTAAATTCATTGGAACCAACGAATATGGTACTAAGGAAAAGGTGTTAAAAACCTAACACAATCCACATTCAACGCTTTGACACACGTTGCTTGAAATCAACCAAATGGAACTAAAAAAAAAAAACATGAATGAAAAACGATCCTTATTTCCGAACCAAAATCGTCACAGTCTTTCCCACGGGTGTATTTGAGAACTTTTTTCCTTACAATCTAAGAAGGTATCAATTTTGAACGTTTGTCACGTTTGATACTGGTTCTTTTTAACCATGGTAATGAGTGTTGTTTCGTTACGGTAATTCCGAATGAACAAATTAGTTACAAGTCTCCAAGCGCTATTTCTATCTCCCTTGGTCGTTTGCAATCTCTCTATAGAGATATATGACCCTCAATAGATTGGTATGTCCTGAACCTTAAGCCTGGTACCAACTGATATCATTGGTCGGAACTGGGAAAAGGAAGTCCACGGAGAGGTTCCTAAATTGGGGTCTACAGAATATAATAGGAACCATAGTAAAACATGGTCCGAAATAATGTTTTTGACAACTTAAATATATGTACCGAACAATATCCATACACCGTGATTTCATTTTTTAAAACTTAATTTCCCGCGTTTTTTTTTTTTTTTTTTTTACTGTTCACGGTGTTAAACCTAATACTCAGAGGGTTTTGTTGCTAATATATAATTTAGCCCATTTTCTCTACTTCCCCTTACAATTCTACATTACATCTTGATTCGTGGACAAGTTTCCATGGTGTAAGATTGAATAGAAGCTAGGAAAGTTACAGATCAAGTTAAAGGGAGGCTCAACAATAATACTTATTGATATGTTTAAAATACAGCTGAACAATTTGTAATTAATTAGTATAATCATATACGTAATTTATTATAATTACTGAAACTTAACTCATTTTGTTCCAGTTATTTCGTTTAATCTCTAAACTGTTAAATTTATTTAACAGTTAAATTATTTAAATTAATTTAGGCCTAACTTGTTAAGCCTAATTTTGAAATGAAGCACGTGACTTTTGAAATAAAAACACAAACGGAGTTTGCAATGAAGTTTAAGATAACTTATCTAACTTTGGGTGTATATTTTTGCGTTCCCCACGGACAGACAGTCAGATAGACAGACGTACCTAGAAATTATATATATTTTGATTATTATAAGAGCAATGTAATTATGCAAATTGAGTGTAATTTAAATATAATATTAGTTTTTTTTTTTTTCAATCTAGATTTTAGAGTAAATTTTTAACATTACCAAAGGCTGTAAATAATTAACCACCTTGCAGTGACCCCCTGATGACCTTTTTAAATATATAAACAGGTTACATCGAATTAACAGCATTTATCTTTATTGAACTTTTCAGTTCCCCTTTAAATGTTAAGTTGTCCTTTTTAATCGCGCGGCTTTTTTTGAACACTCTCCGATTTGTTGAAATAAAGTCTCCGTTACCTTCCGGCCGTTATGGTAGGAGAACCTTTTCATGGTTGTACTGGGTGCTGCTTTTATAACCCCATGGTGTCGATCAGTCATTGCAAGCTTCTTTAGTACCGTTGACTATGATTTCTATTATGTTATAAGGCTAATGAGTCGGTCTGGCACGCGTTGCTTAAAGAAGTACCAACCAATTTTAAAGGGATGATGAAAATAATTATCAAATCTTGGATTATTAACAATCTCAATAGATTAAGATGAATAATAAACCCTGGCGTTCATTAGCGTCCTGTAACGGCCCAAATAGTACAGGATAAAGAAGGATCTAATTCTTAATTCATATCGGCTTAACACTATGTTTTGTTAGTTCCTTAGCTAATTTTTCAACGAGGTTAGCCAATTTTTCAACTAGATTAGCCAATTATTCGACTATAATTTTAGCCAATTTTTCGACTATAATTTTAGCCAATTATTTGACTATAATTTTAGCCAATTCTTCGACTATAATTTAGCCAATTATTCGACTATAATTTTTTACCAAATTTTCGACTACAATTTTAGCCAAATTTTCGACTACAATTTTAGCCAAATTTTCGACTACAATTTTAGCCAAATTTTCGACTATAATTTTAGCCAATTATTCGACTATAATTTTAGCCAATTATTCGACTATAATTTTAGCCAATTATTCGACTATAATTTTAGCCAATTATTCGACTATAATTTTAGCCAATTTTTCGACTACAATTTTAGCCAATTTTTCGACTACAATTTTAGCCAATTTTTCGACTATAATTTTAGCCAATTATTCGACTATAATTTTAGCCAATTATTCGACTATAATTTTAGCCAATTATTCGACTATAATTTTAGCCAATTATTCGACTATAATTTTAGCCAATTATTCGACTATAATTTTAGCCAATTATTCGACTATAATTTTAGCCAATTTTTCGACTACACTTTTAGCCAATTTTTCGACTTCAATTTTAGCCAATTTCTCGACTAGTATAGCTAATTTGAAACTGCTCATTTGCTAGTTATATTACCATATTTCACACGCTGATACTGTCTGTTCCTCGTGAGACATAAATTACTTAGTTACGCGAAACTTAAACAAGTATTTACTAAAAATAATATCACTGCAATTTATTTTTTTAAACGTTTTTTTTTTAATCTTGGGCTTTCTTTTTCACTCTCACTTTAAAGAAGTATACGGGACACCCTTCCTAGCTGTAATGGGCTCTCGATAACAACGCTCGACGCTTCGAGAGAAGGGCTAGTCTAGGGGGAAAAATTTCTAGGCGTTTTGATATAAAAGAACTTCAATGACCCGTGTCCCATTGAAACTCGGCGTGCATCGCCAAATGTCGAGAAGCCCTTTATAAAAACTCTCAATTGCCATTTAGGTTTCGGGGAATATCATTGATATCGCTTTACATTTTTACTTGGCTTTGCTAAACTGAAAAAAAGGGGAAGCAAACTTTACAGTGTGAATTTGGATCGCGACATGTTTATCACAGTTGAGCTCAATTGCATATAGACATAAAAATGTGTGATATTTAAAAAAAAAAAAACACAAAGTGCAGGGTGACCACTTTTCCTATATTTCCTATTTTTTCCTATATTTTCACCTCCTTCCTATTTTCTCCTATAATCTAATGGCAATTCCTATAATCTCCTATATTTGTACTTAAAATCTCTAGTTAAGGGTAAAGTTCTAAATCATACTGTCAGCTGTGGCTGCATAAGATTATTTTAGCTTAACTGTACATTTTCCAATTAAAATAGTCTGTAAAATTCCATACTATTTAAGCAATTTGATCGTATTAATACCGTGTTTAAACCGGTGGCGAGAGTTGTGACGCGATAATAAACACGGTTCCTACTTTTAATTAATTATTTTCCTATTTTATCATATATTTTCCACTTATTTCTTCCGATTTTTTCCTATATTTTCCATAAAATTCTTCCTATATTTTCCTATATTTCGCAAAGAAATTTCCTATATTTCCTATATAGGATTTTCGAATTTTCAGTGGTCACCCTGAAAGTGGTTTCAAGTTACGATTGGAAATATTCCGTAATCTTTCAGGGCTCGTAGAGTACCTGAAAAATCTGGGAAACCTAAAACACTAAGGGAATTTGAAAATGCCCTCATAATATCTGGCAAATTATCAGGGAAAATGGTATAATCGTTCATTTGAAAATATTTTGTCTAAATCATAAATTTTTCTTAAAATTGCTTATACTCTTTTCAGACGAGGCGTAACTAGCCGGTTTAATCAGATTTAACCGTGTTTTAATCAGAATTAACCTTGGGTTTATTGCGCTGAGAAGGCTACGCAAACCTCGGCTAAATATGGTTAAACCACGGCTAATTACGCCTCGTCTGAAGAGGGTATTGGGGATATTATTGAAAAATGGTCAGGGAAATTCGTTTGAAAATTTTGTAGGAACCCATAGAAGATAGGCAAGTTAGAATTAGAAGTCTACGTTGATAGGAAATCTTCATTTATGTAAATAAGACAACGTTTCAATTAGAATAAATAAAATCTATCACAATATTATTATATTCAACAAATAGGTTAGAAATGATAAGATCAAATTCAATATTTAACCTCGATAAAGAAACTCGTATACCTATCGTATTTTGACTCTTGAGGGATGAGCCATAGTTTCTTTCTGAGAAATTGTCTTCCCATTAAAGTAAAACATTTGTAATATCTCTTGCGTATATATAAATTAAAGTGTTAGTATCACTTATTTCACAAACTCCAAATAGAAATTGAGTGATATTTTCGGGTTGATCGTTAAAAAACGATTCAAAATATATATACATATATCATAGAACAAAATTACAGCGACACTAAAACATACATATTTGATAATCGACATTTTCGATATTTTAAAATAAAAATTACTAGCAATACTACGTCATCACGATGGTCACGTGATTTCGCTATTATAGAGCCTACGTGATAAGGTCTCTTTCGTAAAAGTACTTAATGCAGTCCATCATTTTGTAATTAGAAAGTTACCCTACTATTCTTGTTTAAAATAATAGACGTGTACTAGCCCTTTAAAAGAATAAACGTTTTGTAAAACGTTATCCTAAAGTTTCCCCACATTATGTTATAAATTTGGGAATAAAACAATAATGGTTAATGGTAGGCTTATTATTTCACGATTCTGTCAGATAGTGGTTTAAGAGTAATTGGTTTAAAATATAAATGCTCCAAAGTACGTTCGTTGTCGTGTTACGCTTCCAATGCAAAGTCGAGATAGTTTAATAATAAAAGAAAATTATATTTATCGATAATATCAGAAGCCGATGAAACCCTACTTTGAAGTCTATTACTCCCGGGTCTTGTTTACCCCACTCTGTATGGGTTAGTTTCAAAAAGCGCGATTCGTACGCCTCCTAACGGTAGATATTTTCGGAGCGGGAGTTCGTCGAGCGAATATCTCTAGCAGCCTCGGAGTTCGTCAAAAAAACGTCGTCGTTTGTGAGAGAGAGAATTTCCAATTTTCCGTAGACAGGGGGGTATGAAGTAGGACCCCTCCGATCTCGCAAAATTGTGAATTTTACCCATACAGAGAGGAGCGCTATATGGAAAATTAGAGTAGTAGACTTCAAAGGAGGGTTTCATCTACTTCTGATAATGTTATAAAAAATTTCGGCGAATTCAATTTTGAGAAAGACTTAAATAACAATTTTAAAACACGCAATATGTGAAGTACAATGGCCCTCTCAATTTTTGCGGCAATATTTATAAAATATTAATTTAATTTAATATAATTATTATATTAATCAAATTTTAATCTTCCATTATTTAATGTTGTTTTCATTATTAATTAAACTAGCAAAAACCTGTGAAAAATCACGTTGAAATTCATGATTTGAAAAGCATTTTTTTAGTTAACTTTTTTAGTTAAATTCTAAAACTAATTACAAATAAATTTTCTGGACTTCCTACACTTTTTCTGGGACTTTTTCTAGACTTTTGTTATAAGAAAGTAACGTGTAAAGTTACGTAAAGGTCATTTTGTTTAAATATATCTAAGTTTTAACGGCAATTATTATAGTTTCCAGTCATTCTACTAATTGATAAATGTTTTAAGTTATTTAATTTAAACAATTAATCTTTTTAAGAAGCTGGCCGCTTCAATCAATTAGTGAGAATTTGATCACATTGTTGTTTTATTAACCTAATATCAGAAGTAGATGAAACCCTCCTTTGAAGTCTACTACTCTAATGTTCCATATAGCACTCCTCTCTGTATGGGTAAAATTCCCAATTTTACGAGATCGGAGGGGTCCTACTTCATCCCCCCTGTCTACGGAAAATTGGAAATTCTCTCTCTTCACAAACGACGACGTTTTTTGGACGAACTCAGAGGCTGCTAGAGATATTCGCTCGACGAACTCCCACTCCAAAAATATCTACCGTTAGGAGGCGTACGAATCGCGCTTTTTGAAACTAACCCATACAGAGAGGGGTAGACAAGACCAGGGAGTAATAGACTTCAAAGGAGGGTTTCATTGGCTTCTGCTAATATGAACTTCTCGCTGAAATCTGAATGGTATTCGTTTTTAAACATTGATGTATTGTACTGTTATGATAAAGTTTATATAGTTTTATGTCCACACTATATTTTTTTTATCATATGATCATAAAATGCGCAATACATCGCTTGTTTTCGAATGTTGAAATTAATGATAACTCGATTAAGTTTAATAATCAGTCAGTGAGTGATCTAGAACGCGAAAAATATCGAGATTCGAACAAAACATTACACGATGTTTATGGCACAACCGGCCCCCAAATCTTGTTTCAACAAAAAATCTACAATTGATCGCTATGTCGTCTTCTATTAACATATTTCCATAACTTATATTGATATTACTTTATAGTTGATTTCATTTCAAATTTTCAATGAATTTTAAGATTGAATATCTTAATCGAACTATCAAAGTGCAAGTCTAGTTCCAAGGAGTTAGTTTAGCAAGTTTGAATTTTAAGTGGTTTGCCCTTTGAAGGGTAATATCTAATAGAAAATTTGCATTGTTAAGATTAATAGGCAATTAAACACTTGCATTTGAAATGGTAATTAACCAATGGAAAGTTTTAATTTTAAAGGTTAGCCAATAGAAAGTTTTAATTTTAAAGGCTAGCCAATAGAAAGTTTTAATTTTAAAGGTTAGCCAATAGAAAGTTTTAATTTTAAAGGCTAGACAATAGAAAGTTTAAATTTTAAAGGCTAGCCAATAGAAAGTTTTAATTTTAAAGGCTAGCCAATAGAAAGTTTTAATTTTAATGGTTAGCCAATAGAAAGTTTTAATTTTAAAGGTTAGCCAATAGAAAGTTTTAATTTTAAAGGTTAGCCAATAGAAAGTTTTAATTTTAATGGTTAGCCAATAGAAAGTTTTAATTTTAAAGGTTAGACAATAGAAAGTTTAAATTTTAAAGGCTAGCCAATAGAAAGTTTTAATTGTAAAGGCTATTAGCCAATAGAAAGTTTTAATTTTAAAGGTTAGCCAATAGAAAGTTTTAATTTTAATGGTTAGCCAATAGAAAGTTTTAATTTTAAAGGTTAGACAATAGAAAGTTTAAATTTTAAAGGCTAGCCAATAGAAAGTTTTAATTGTAAAGGCTATTAGCCAATAGAAAGTTTTAATTTTAAAGGTTAGCCAATAGAAAGTTTTAATTTTAAAG
Organism: Odiellus spinosus; assembly: GCA_963920705.1. Lineage (NCBI taxonomy): Eukaryota > Metazoa > Arthropoda > Arachnida > Opiliones > Phalangiidae > Odiellus > Odiellus spinosus. The sequence goes on from OY987238.1 coordinate 13,846,851, forward strand.
GTTAGCCAATAGAAAGTTTTAATTTTAAAGGTTAGCCAATAGAAAGTTTTAATTTTAAAGGCTAGCCAATAGAAAGTTTTAATTTTAAAGGTTAGCCAATAGAAAGTTTTAATTTTAAAGGCTAGCCAATAGAAAGTTTTAATTTTAAAGGTTAGCCAATAGAAAGTTTTAATTTTAAAGGTTAGCCAATAGAAAGTTTTAATTTTAAAGGTTAGCCAATAGAAAGTTTATCTTTGAAAGGATAATGACCAATAAACAGTTTGATTTGAAGGGAAGGTCAATAGAAATTTAGACCTTGAAAGATAATTATCCAATAGAAATTTAGACCTTGAAAGATAATTATCCAATAGAAATTTAGACCTTGAAAGATAATTATCCAATAGAAATTTAGACCATGAAAGATAATTATCCAATAGAAATTTAGACCTTGAAAGATAATTATCCAATAGAAATTTAGACATTGAAAGATAATTATCCAATAGAAATTTAGACCTTGAAAGATAATTATCCAATAGAAATTTAGACCTTGAAAGATAATTATCCAATAGAAATTTAGACCATGAAAGATAATTATCCAATAGAAATTTAGACCTTGAAAGATAATTATCCAATAGAAATTTAGACCTTGAAAGATAATTATCCAATAGAAATTTAGACCATGAAAGATAATTATCCAATAGAAATTTAGACCTTGAAAGATAATTATCCAATAGAAATTTAGACATTGAAAGATAATTATCCAATAGAAATTTAGACCTTGAAAGATAATTATCCAATAGAAATTTAGACCTTGAAAGATAATTATCCAATAGAAATTTAGCCCTTGTTTTGAAAGGTTAACAACCAATTTAAATTCAACTTTTTGAAAGCGACAACCAAATCAATGTTTGTGAAAGAACAAATGGAAAATTTACATTTACGACCCTATTATGTTTAAATATTTAAATTATGTATTAATTTAACTAACTCAGCTCCCAAAATTGATTGAATCTTGCCCTATACAATTTCATTTCAACTAAAACAAAGCTCGTTATTATCGCATCATTATCTTGACATCAAGTTTAAATAATTTCAGTACGAAATTACAGCCTGTTCTAGCCATGGGATCCCTTTTCATTTTAAATATTAACGAAACATTGAAATAACTTGTCACGTAGTTTTATTATGCGCTGTAAATTAATGTTGAGATGAACCGTGAAAGAACTCTACCCCGTCATTGTCTTAGGCGTAGTTCGTAAGTTGGGAATCTCTGCTATGAGAAATGCTAAACACGTGACGTCGTGATGTTAGTAGAAAACACGTGAGCCAAATTACATAAGTCGGAGAATGAATCTTAAACGGGTACGGTCATATTTCATTCAGATTTGATTATAATTTTAAATGGAGGGTGAAGAAGAAAATGAATTAATTTTTTTTTGTATTCATTCGATCCTTTTAAAAATAAGTTGTAAAACATTCAAGAAGTGTTCACGAAACAGGAAACAACCTGATTTTGGCTAAATCAATTGAGAACCTTCGACCAATCAAAAGATCCCCCCCCCCCCGTATATAACTTTGGCTTAATAAAATACCCGCGACACGTGCTGCGGCATTCACTCTTGAATCGCGCTAAATCTTGATCGTTCATTCGTTCTTGATGCGCGTACAACAGCGCGTGTCACGGGGTAGTCTTTTGATTGGTCTGAGGTTCTTCTTTTAATTGAATACGCAATTTCGATTGGTCGAAGGTTCTTTTAATTGAATGCGGTCGGAGGTTTTTCTTTTAATTGAATATTTTCCTTTTATTTTTTACACAATTCATTGAACTACATTTCCTGAATGTTTTAATAATGTCTTCTTTTAATTTTAATATAATCGATAAAAAACCTTTAATTTTTCTCTTCATCTTCCCTTTAACAGCGCGGGTAAATGTATGATATATATATTTTAACTAGCGTGGGAGTTGATATGTTTAAATTCGTCAACCGTTGGCAGTCTAAGGAATTCTTCACATTTTTCATTTTCCTCGCTTGTGAGAATTTTTAAAATATATGTAATTACAACTAGGTGCGGGAGAATTTAAGGTAATTGTTAAGAGGGTGGTCGCTCGCTACGGTGAGATAATTATACTACCATAGACATTTTTCAAAACAGTTTCTCCTGATTATCTTTGAGCTGTTTACTAAATTTATTAATATCCAAATTGATGCAAAGGATTCCAATATTTCAATGTCATCATGATTTAAAGGGAAACAAAACGTATTCGAGAATTTTTTAACTATTTGTAGACACGTTTTTCATGTTTAAATTAATTTCGGTAAAATTTGAATAAAAGTAAATATAAAATCGGACCAATCATATTATTTCAGCCTTCAACAGCGCTTGTAATGTCTTAACATTAAAAGAATTGGACGGTATTTGATGACCAAGGTCTTAGGCATCAAATATTGACCTATTCTTTCAATGTTACGGCATTACAAGCGCTGTTGAAGGCTAAAATAATAATATGATTAGTCCGATTTTATATTTAAATAAATGGATTTAAAATTATAAAAACCCTCCTTTGAAGTCTACTACTCTAATGTTCCATATAGCGCGCCTCTCTGTATGGGTAAAATTCTCAATTTTACGAGATCGGAGGGGTCCTACTTCATCCCCCCTGTCTACGCAAAATTGGAAATTCTCTCTCTCCACAAACGACGACGTTTTTTGGATGAACTCCGAGGCTGCTAGAGATATTCGCTCGACGAACTCCCGCTCCGAAAATATCTACCGTTAGGAGGCGTACGAATCGCGATTTTTGAAACTAACCCATACAGAGAGGGGTAGACAAGACCCGGGAGTAATAGACTTCAAAGGAGGTTTTCATCGGCTTCTGTAAATATTTATAGGCCTAGTCGAGTTACTAAAATAACATCATTTGGACATCATCTTCTGTTAAAGGAGGGAATTCCTGTTGTTTTAAATGGTTAATAAGTGTCGTATTAACGCCACAGTTAAGTAAAGTTTCCTAGATACCTTGCTATATATCACTGAATTGATTTTAAAAGGGTAAAAACCTTTAAAATTTTCACGGGAAATCAAACATCTGGAAATCCCCCAAAAAATACGCCAGGATTTCAACTGGCAACATCCCTATAACTAGGGCTAAAAGACGGATATACAAATAAGTAAATCGAAAGTAAAAGAGGCCCTGAATAAGGGGGAAATAACGGCGTATTTTGTACGGGAATGGTGTCAAAGTTAACGCGGATTTATACGCAATTTAAAACCATATAGAAATAAAAGTAGATCGTGTAAATATCTCGCGAATATAAATATACATTTTAGTTCACTTTGAATTTTCTGTACGTGGAATGTTACGTTATCTTCCGCTAATTTCTACGACTTAAACCGCGTTCTTTATATTGAATGTATTGAATATTCTAATTGAGATCAACATTATACGTATACGCGCTTTTCCTGGCCAAAATCGGGAGAAATCAAAATCATTTTTTTTTTTTATTTAAAAACCCTATTCGCTGTCAGAAGGATTTGCGAGCAACGTTGCTGTCAGCCAACTTCGAGACGCAATTAGTCACGCGGGTTCTCCCCTTTAAAGAAACACATTTTAAAACCCCCGTTTTAAAAGGGAAAAATCTAAATCTTCCTGGAATCCCGGGTCAACTTGTGTTCGAGTTATATTTAACTGAAGTGGATTTTAAACGCAATTGCTGACTCTATTTAGCTACGGTCACGCTAGTATTTCTTAATCGATTTGAAATGGTAAAATAGAACCGATATTATAATCGCCAGGAATCGTTTACATATCCTAGAATATAATTAAATATCATAATCATCTAAAATCATACTAAAAACAGTCAAAATACTTCAGGGAAAAAAATTCAGGACTTCATCTTTTCTGAATGTCCAACCCCTCGAGTAGAACTTCACCTGTACACACGTCCAATCCATTTATCTTTATACATCCAATTGTGGAAACACGCGAAGTTTTGGGGGCTCTAGCCCCTTCACCGTCAACCTTGAACCAAAAAGATCTAAACTTTAACTTCGAATTTATATTTTAATAAAACCAAGCAATGAAGCCAAAGGTTGTGGGATTGAATGACGTCATTATAGACCACAGTATTTCACTTATTGCTTTTAATTTGACAAACTTGCTCAATTCTTAAAAATCGTTTCAAATTTATTAAACTAACTTTTTTTTTTTCGTAAAAATAGTGAAATACATTGTATAGTAGCATTTCATTCGAAGATTGCAGCGTTAACATAGCTATATAAACTTTAAACTATAGGTAGAGATAACGTATAAGTTTAGTTTCTACGCGTTGCAACCTCAGTATGAAATTAAAAGCCACAGATCGGGACCCATCATCAATCCAAAAAAAAAAATAGAAAAATACATAATTCTTAACCGCCCTTTTATGCTTAAAAAAAATATATTATCAAGGAAACTTAAATATAGGCGTATTCCTCGCAAAATGCATTAATATCATCTAAAGAATATTTAAAAATCCGGAAGAAAAATTTTAGTTCGAATCAAAAATATTTTAAGAAATGTTTATTATTAAATTCTGATGTAATTATGTTTTTTCCTACCAATAGTTACTAATAATGTTTCCTAATATTTGAAAATAGCCAAGGCTTAGCTACTTACTGTTAAAATGAGGCTGTTATGAATCTTTAATGAACTTCAAATAGAAATTGAGTGATATTTTCGGGTTGATCGTTAAAAAACGATTCAAAATATATATACATATGTCATAGAACAAAATTACAGTGACAGTAAAAATACATATTTTTGAAACTTTTAAAATAAAATTTCGCTGCATTATTACGTCATCATTATGGTCGCTATTGTTTTAATCGCCTAGGGTTGATTCTCACCCTTTCTGGCACCGTTGATAATGTCGGTTTCGCGCCGTCTTTTTCGTAAAAGTACTTAATCCAGAAATAATTAATACCTATATATTTTTGACATTTTAATTTTGAAGTTACTTAATAAGCGCGTCAACACAGAGGTATAAATTTTAAAATATTAAGTTTTAATATAATGAAAATATGTAGGGGTGAAACTTTTATTATTCACCTACACCCATCTTGTTTCTGAATTTAAATATTTTAGGATTTTCGGTGAATTCTTAGATTTATTATATTTCGCTAGCGTTGAAATATATTTATTTTTTTATGGCAATCATAATGCATCATACGACAAGAATATTTTTTGATGTCGTGTTTGTACATCTTATATTGGCCCACCCCGGAAATAATTCGTTTTGTTAGTCAGTCTTCGGGTTCCTCGCTAGTGGGGGAGTGTAATCCCTACAGTTCTTCTTTCTCTCGAAACCTTAAGCCAAAGGGATTGACTGTAATATATTTATCATCGTAATCTCAAGGGGTGGAGTACCTTTAAAAAACATTATATAACCCCCCAAAAAAAAAACTACATTACCATCACGATATTTCTATACAATTTTACTATTGTTTTCAAGAAACGGTGCTTCAAAGTAAATTTTATAATATATTTTTTTTTTTAAATATTAGGGTGCGAATCATATCATTGATTTTTAAATTAATTATTGCATTAATTAATTAATTCATAAACCTTGGAAAAAATTTCATTTTTTACCATATAATATTCTCATAAATAGGTTTCTATTTCTTCATTTTAATATTCTCAATTTGTTATTTTGAGGCTCTAACCTATATTTGTATACGCTGACAAGTTAGAATAGGTACAATATAATTGGACTATTAGATGAGTTTGGCGGGCTAGCTCTCTTATAGGGGCAATTTCGCCAAATGTCGAAACGCACGCGCGTAGACGAAATGATATCATCAGACTCTGCTATTATATCAATATGATATCTATCCAATGACCAAAGACGACTACTATTAAAGTTAAAATAGATTTTCAATGGGATAGAGTACTATCAAGAAGGATCAGACAAGGAGAGGAAAAGTGGGGACGGCGCAGTTCCTACTGCGTCGGCCTAAACTCCCACTCTGGGAGAACGGGGGTAGAGATGTTTCGTGGTAAAATGTTGTCACGTGGGTAAAACGGATCCTTTATCAGCTTCGTAGTAGCCAACGACGCTAGTGACCACGTGATAAGTTTACCTCGAGAATTTCCTATCCCCCTTTCCACCCGAGTGGAAGGTTGGCTCTTCTCTCTCTAACTCAACGCAGCCCTACTTTTCCTCTCCTTGTCTGATCCTTCTTGGTACTATCTCTACCATTGCACAACCTCTAATACAAGGTATAACGGACAAAGGGAGTCACTGATAAATACCACCCTAATTCTTTATTTATGAAAAGTAGATTCGTAAGGCGATTTTTTTAAGCGTTAAACTTTGACCTCTTTAAGCAAAAATTATAAAATATGTTAATTTTACAAGAGCAATCTTTAATTACCATTACATTGACTATTATATATACACTTACTATAATTTCCTTCTGGCTGCAATCAGCTTTTGTCTATATAAACTTAAGGTTTGTTCGTTAACTTGGAATCAGAACCGTGGAATCACGCGGACAATGGTCGAATAGCGTGTGTATAATAGCGTGTTTATGGATTGATGGAGGTATTCGCATCCATGGTGGACTAGTTTTAGGGGTGGGTGATGAAGCCTCTATGGGTGGCATAACTCACTGATATACCCCAACCAAATATCTTCATTTCGTGAATGCCACGAGTCCACGACTTTTTATTCAAGGGAAGATGAAAATGTTTAAATTTTAGTCAATTCCACTACCTCGCTTTTGGAAATGGGCTCTTTAAATATGTTTGGCGTTTCAGGTTGGGCTCCAACTTAGTCACAAGGGGAATTAAAAATAGAATACTACTAGTCTTCGTTCAGGGTTGCCACAGGTCAGGGAAAACATGGAAAAGTCAGGGAATTTAAAGGTCTTTCGAGAAGCCATGAAATTGCAATCATTATCCGCGGAAAAGATTCTCAGCTGACGGCGTGTCAGTTGTATAGATTAGAACAAAGATACGCCCGTGCAATAAAGTTTGGCGAACGCGATTATATAAAAAGTAAAAGGTAAAAAATTGGGTAGTATTAGCCAAGGTCAGGGAAAATCGTTGGAAAAGGTCAGGGAAAAACCTGGAAAAGTCAGGGAATTTGAATCTGAAAAAAACCCTGTTGTTTCACCCTCGGTTTCACCTGTTTAAATAAAAATTCGCGGCTCTTTCTTAATTGCTTTCACATGTGCACAATCGTGTGCGTACGATAGCGCGTGTCGCGGGGATTTTACGGAGATAAAGGTTAAGGATATTATTTTGATTAGTTGCATTGAATGCCCAATTCTTGCACAATTCAAGAACATAAAAATCATTTCGCTTTCTTGTTCAATGTCTCTTTAAAGAGATCGGGTATCATACTCTCTCCCATCGCGTTGCATGGTGGTTGAAAATGACACTGAATGTTATAGGTTCGGTTTTTTTTTTTTTCCCCTCCTCTTCGAGTCCCTGTAATATGACGTAGACACGAAAGAGATATCTCAGTTCCTCTTATAACTAGAGAGGAGGAGAAGAGTCGTTGAACATAACGACCCGTGGAACAACCACCCTTATTAGATAGATAGATAGACGAGAAATGAGCTAGAAATCATATAGGTGAACCAATGGAATGGCACAAATAGCCTCTTTACCTCATTTTCGACATTTTAGACATCACAATTTAATATTTCTTTCGCAATTTTAGACTCGAGTCGGGCCTTGTTAAATTAATCTCGCGTCAAGTAGAGCTCGGAATCGGATCGATCCATTATCTCTTGTTATTCCTATATTTTCAGATATTTTATTTTCGGATAAATTGTAACTAAAACAATGAAATTAGTATATTCGTATAATTGTTAAACGTATAAGGTTTACCCGAAGATAAGCCTTCGCCGCTTTATCTATCTACAAATTACTCGTATTCAAACGTATAACGATGGATAAGAAACATTCGCGTTTCCAGAATTAGTCGAAAATATAAGAAACAATATTTCAAATTGACTTTTAATTCGAAGAATAGAAATAAAACGATAAGATTTTAAATCATCTTTTTATTCGTTATTTTTCACGGAAAATAAATTTTGAATTAAATTTTTATCCTCGCGTATAACGCGGATAATATTCTAAGATAAGGCGGCCATTTTTGGATAAAAACGGATATGGATTACGTTTTTTACTTTATCTTCGAATAAGTTAACTCTAATTAAAAATAGTCTATTTTAATTAAATAGAATTTAGTAGATTTTATCCAATTAATTTAAATTATACGAATTCCGAGCTCTATCGCCAAGCTAGTAAATTTTATTTTATTTCAAGATATGATAGACCACTTCATCTACAGAAATATCATAACATATACCTTCTAATATGAAGAAAAACTTGAAATTTTGAAATAAATATTTGAACGAAATGAATCGGCGCAAACTCCAAAATGTCAGGCAGTTAGGGGAACTTCGAGCCTACCATTGAGTTAAAAATCCTGTTTTCTTGAACGAATAGTGTAAGGAAAGGCGCGAAAAGTCAGCTCCACGCGGCGTTAGGGGCGCTGTATTCGATCGATACTGATTAGTATGTACGACGTGGGACCCGCTGCGGACGGCAACGGAATTTTTGGGATTCCCGGCGGCTAGATCGTGCTTGGCATGACCAAATAAGCTTCGTAGTGTATATATATATATATATAAATTTGGCGGGCTATAGAGCCAAGGCCCGAAAAAATGCGGTCTTACACTCTTCCATCGCGTTTCTCGGGGGTGGGCTTCGAGCGAGCATATTCATTCTTTTTTTTGGAAGCCCCCTTTCAAAACGTTAAGCCTTGGTCGGTTAAAAAGAGGGGTGGGGGTGAGAAGGGGAGGCTTACAAACTCACCCCTGATGAGATGGCATCACCGTAAGGTTTTTAGATCCTTATACTGTATATATATGTATATGCTTATAGGAAAAGTCTAACTGTTAGGGGTTGGATAAAATTTTCCATCTTGGAAATTGGAATCCAAACTTCGAGGCTCTTGTTGGTTTTCTTTGTGATTTTTGGTTAAAATCGAATTTGAAATGACCTGTTTCTAATATTCAAATCAACTTTTCTAACCAATTAATCAGTTTTTTTGACAAAATACCTATCTATTTGACCAGAAGCCGATGAAACCCTCCTTTGAAGTCTACTACTCCAATGTTCCATATAGCGCTCCTCTCTGTATGGGTAAAATTCCCAATTTTACGAGATCGGAGGGGTCCTACTTCATACCCCCCTGTCTACGGAAAATTGGAAATTCTCTCTCTCCACAAACGACGACGTTTTTTGGACGAACTCCGAGGCTGCTAGAGATATTCGCTCGACGAGCTCCCGCTCCGAAAACATCTACCGTTAGGAGGCGTACGAATCGCGCCTTTTGAGAATAACCCATACAGAGAGGGGTAGACAAGACCCGGGAGTAATAGACTTCAAATGAGGGTTTCATCGGCTTCTGATTTGACCCCAAAGGTTTACAGTTTGACCCTTCCAAAACGGTTGCAAAGTGTCAAGTGTGAACGCGGCTATTGAAAAGACCATGAGGTCATAAACGTTTAAAAGAAAAAAATGAAAAAGAAAAAACCAATATGAAAAGTCTCGTTATAATTATTGATTTTTGTCTCATCTATTTCAGTATTATTATTATTATTATGGTTGGCGTTATATCTTCTATCTACCCGCCCTGTGTATGTTCTAGTTAAGAGGCAACCATTGAAAGCGACTCGCACGACATTTTGGAGTTTTAACGAGTCGTTCGGTGTAAATAGCTCGCATCACGGACGATATGCTTCTACTTTACTAGAAACAAGGAGGATCAGAGAAGGAGAGGAAATGTGGGGCTGCGTTGAGTTAGAGAGAGAAGAGCCAACCTCCCACTCGGTTGGAAAGGTGGATAGGAAATTCTCGAGGTAAACTGTTGTCACGTGGTCGCTAGCGCCGTCGGCTACTAAGCGTCTCATAAAGGATTCGTTTTACCCACGTGACAACATTTTACCACGAAACGTCTCTACCCCCGTTCTCCCAGAGTGGGAGTTTAGGCCGACACAGTAGGAACCGCGCCGTCCCCACATTTCCTCTCCTTCTCTGATCCTCCTTGCTAGAAAGTACTCGAGTAGGGGGATAGTGTGGCAACTTTTTCTTTTTTTTAATTTATTGCCTCATTGTGGACGTGCGTGTCACTAAGCGTTTACGGTCATAGCTAGCTATATACGCGTTTTAACAATCAAAATGTTGTATGTTGAGTAAAAATAGTTTTTTTTTCTGAATTTTCTGTTTACCAACCATTTCGTTTCGTTGTAGCTTGGTTTAGTGTATATTTTATTTGTTTTAATCTTGGTTAGAGTCTAGGGGATGTTCTCCCAACTTTAGTCGAAAGGTTAAAGGTCATCTGATACAAAAAAGATATGTTATACGCAATTTAGTTTAGTCGAGAGGTTTAATGTTATCGGGTACTTGGGTTCGAGAGGAGAAAGGTCGTCTATACTATTTGGTTTCTTAGAGAGAAGAAAGGTCATTTGAAACTTAGAAAGGTCAGCTTGGTTTTCTTAGAGAGAAAGGTCAACTTGGATTTCTTAGAGAGGTTAAAGGTTATCGAGTACTTGGTTTCTTAGAGAGGAGAAAGCCCTTAAAGTCGTTTGATCTATCCCAGAGAGAAGGTCATCTGCTACAAAATTAAATCTAGGGGGTAAAGGTCATCTTCTACATGATTTAGTCGAATCAATTTTGTCAAACGCAACTTGGTTTAGTCGAGAGAAGAAAGATAAGTCGTGAGGGTAAAGGTCATCCGTTATATACTCGTTTTAATCAGAATTTGATTTATTAATCCAGCAATTTTTGTTAGAAGCATTAAATCAATAATAATACTAATAAATATTAACCCAAATTAGAGTTACTTTGTTTTTATCCTGAAATATTTAACTTTCAAAACTGCAAGCCGAGTCATATGCTGAGAATAAGTTAGCTCCTATATCTCTATTTATATATTACTCGTAATTTTAAGTGGCCGAATGGGAAATTAGTAGAAAGTTGAATTCATTTGGGAACGTATAGATCGTACTTAATATAAAAGTATATATGTTTTTTTAAATAATCTATACATTCAACAACCAAAACAAACGAATAAATTTTCCCCAGCGAGGTCGAAATAAAACTAACATATGAACACGTAATAGAAACAAAGGATAATCATTAAGTACGTGTTTTATATAGAACCAGTTTAATTAGTATATTCAAGAACATATTTACGAACTGAGAATATGTTTAACGAAAGTTGACGTCATATCAAAAGTCTCTCTAATAAAAGCAGAAGCCGATGAAACCCTCCTTTGAAGTCTACTACTCCAATGTTCCATATAGCGCTCCTCTCTGTATGGGTAAAATTCACAATTTTACGAGTTAAAAGGGGTCCTACTTCATCCCCCCCTGTCTACGGAAAATTGGAAATTCTCTCTCTCCACAAACGACGACGTTTTTATGACGAGGCTGCTAGAGATACTCGCTCGACGAACTCCCGCTCCGAAAACATCTACCGTTAGGAGGCGTACGAATCGCGCTTTTTGAAACTAACCCATACAGAGAGGGGTAGACAAGACCCGGGAGTAATAGACTTCAAAGGAGGGTTTCATCGGCTTCTGATATTAACTATTTTCAAAAGAGAAATAATTTCCAATCTAAAGTTTCATTTTTTATTTTTACGTAGGATTGCGTGCTAATATAATTTCACCGTGACAAACTAACTTGGCACCACTATATCAAATAATGAACTACTAGGAAAATTGTTCAGCTGCTACTACGTTAGTCGGTAAGTCAAAAAGTTTATCTTAATTATTATTTAAACCTTCCGTTTTAAATAATTACTTCAAAATTTAAAAATGGAGCAAAAAAATTCTTAGTTTTCTTAAGTCGGTGTTTAATTTTAATTACAAACCTTGGTATAATTAACACCTAATTAATGGGAAAATATAATTAAAATAAGTTAGAAATGTTTTTAAAAATGCCGACACTTCCTGATCTAAGCCATTTTACAGTGCTGAAAATTTTAGAAGTGTTTAAAAAATAGTTTTCAAAAGGGAGATTGACATAATATCAGTAATATTTGACGTCATAAAACATAAGCTTAAAATAAGGCTGTCATGAACTCCAAATAGAAATTGAGTTATATTTTCGGAAAGATCGTTAAAAAACGATTCAAAATATATATACATATGTCATAGAACAAAATTACAGCGACAGTAAAAATACATATTTCATAATCGCCATTTCCGAAATTATTAAAATAAATATTACGTCATAATTATGGTCACGTGATTTCGCTATTGTTTTAACTCGCTTACAGTTGATTCTCGCGCGTTCTAGCACGTGATAAGGTCGCTTTCGCGCGGTCTTTTTCGTAAAAGTACTTGATCCAGAAATTATCATTAAGTCATATATCGGAAAAAAAAACATACATATTTTTCAAATTTTGAATTTTCTTTCTAATATGGCGTTTTAATAGTGTGATAAAACTAAAAATATAATATATTAAGAATATAACATCACTTTAACATAAATATTTATTTAGTTTCATTACACCTTTAAAATCATGCCGGCAAACATAAAAGCCATTTATATTATTATAAAATATCAAGATGTTAACCTATATAAATTTAAAAATTTATTTACAACACCTACTTGATGTGACAATGAGTTTTAAATTGCCTTAAAGATTTTATGTAAAGTTAATTACAATTATAAGAAAATTTTAGATATATGTCTATATATATGTATATAAGCAGGTGAGAATTATTTCTAAGGGCTCGAATAGATTCCGCCTTCGCTAGAAAGAGCTTCCGCCACTAGGGAGATAATTAGAGCTTCCTAATAGGCTATAAAACATATTTTTAAATATAGGTTTTCGACGTAACCTAGAGCAAAAAAAGTAAAAAAAAAAAAAAAATGCAGGTGTTTTTAGCCGTTTTAGATCTTTTTTATTTTTTCGACATTAATTTTTTTTATTTTTGCTTTTTTCTCCTATTCTAATCTATCATTTCTAAATTAGCCAGAGGCGATATATTGTGGTTTAAATGTATAAACTATTAATCAATAATTTTCATTCGTTTTTACTTCGAAATTATATCTAAGGTCAGAGTTAAAAGTTTATTAATTTAAAATTTTTATTACTTAAAGAGAGCTAACAGCGAACAATTTTTTTCCAAAAATAAATTATCCGAAATTATACGAATAACAGAAGCTCTTAATTTAGAATCTTTTGGGGGGCATAGCACCCCTAATTTTTTTTTATATAAATGGGGACAATATTTACATTTCCTCCACCACGGAGGGATAGTCGAAACAGGCCAAAAACGGGGGTAACCCGTAACCCCAAAAGGTGCTGTATTTAAGCCAGCTGAAAATATTTCTACCTTATAAATATCATCTGTTTATTTTTACATGCCAGAACTACTTTTATACCCTATAAGATTTAACATTATGTAGTAATCCGCCTTATCTTTAAGCTATATTGTAAATTACTTCACTACATAAACAAAGTTTTGATGTCCCATGTCTAGGTTTGAATCTCCTGAAAAATACTTATATAACAGCCTTGATATGGACCTAAATTATTATATAAAATATGTTTATTTATTGTGAAATTTTACCTTCTTACAAGATTGAAACTAAAGTATAGGAAGAGTATTTGCGCATGTCCTGCTGGGGAAAGTTTCCTGTAAAAAAAATCTAACAATTCTTCATAATGCTTTCAAAGGCATTGGAGGTTGGAAATTGCATTCAATGTTGGACCATAGACGATTAGCTTTTCATTTTTTTTTTTGTAGAATTTTGACTTTTTTTTTTTTTTTTTTATTAAAGGATGAGTGAATTGAATTTTTTTCACGCGAATCTGATATAATTCTTTGTTAAAGATTTTTTTAAATTTCCTTTATATGCCTAAGGTTTAGATACGCGTCTCTGTACGTCAAACGTTAACTATACGGGCCTCTTTATATATATTTATACGTTTGACGTTGAAACGCGTACGTCAAGATTATGTACTGTAAAATTTAAAATTATATATATTCAGTTGCATCTCCATGAATATTCTTCAATATTTCTCTCAAAATTAAATTTAATACAGATATGATAAAAATAAATAAAATGACCTAGGATACAAATATAAGAACTGAATTGATCCAGAGAATTCTGAACCGTTCTGGTCGAGGAAATTGGTGTATAGTAAAGGAAAGAACCACTTCCTATTCGTATCACGATATGCACGAAGCCACTTTCATCCCCACGAACGATCTCCCTAGATCACTCCCACATATACGATATATATTCGGAGCTATTCTTAGCGGGCCAAAACTACTTTTTGGTCGTATTACGTTTAACATAATGTATCAGTTCGATTCAGTTTCTCCCTTTATATCGCGATAAGTGGAAACGAGATAAAAAAAAAAGTTATCTTGGAATTTCTCTAGCTCTCTGGAATCTTTATTTTCGTAGTGGAGGGACTTTACTAGTATGGTCCTAGTAGGTTGATTTGGTGTGCCGAACGAGTCGTCTTCTTTGTTGATAAGGAGCCGGAGCCGGACCAGAGCCTACCCCTATAAAATATTAATCGGACTGGCTCGGAACTTCCCCCGCGGAGAGAAGACCGAAGACTCTAAGAGAAACTGCGGAAAAGAGGGTAGGAAATTTTACGGAGAAAAAGCGGGGGTTTTAAGCCTCGGTTTCGCCCGCATTCTATATGTTCGGTTATATATCGCTATAGCCAACTCATTCCCCTTTTACCATCGAGTCTTCATTACCATTGCTAATGTTGCTCCACGAGAGGAGAATTCCGCCCAGCTCTCGCTTTTACAACCTAACCCTCCGCTAGTTCTACGCTTTCTCTCTCTCGCTCTCTCTCTCTCTCTCTCCTCACTAGCCCCCCTCCTTTGGTTTTGCATACATAACGTAGTCGGTTCCTGCCCACCAAGCTCCGTCGGACACCTCGACCGAAGAAGCCAGCTAGTCGGCGGCGGTAACGGACGTTTTCTAGCGAGAGCCGAGAACGATTTCCGAGATAGCTAGAGAATTGCGTAGTCCCGCGAGTTTATAGCTAACATTTCCAAAAAAAGTATTTTTAACTTCATCAAATTTTGTAAATAACGAGAAAAGAAACGTCCCCCCTCCCCGAAAAAAATCATCACGAGGTACCATCGCGTGAAATAAACGTCCCACGAGGGGTTCAAGGTCACGTGATCTCGCGAGAGACGAAGTAAAACATCGCGCGAGAGATATTACGACGTTAGTAAAACGCGGAAACGTAAATATATCGTCACGTTTCTAGTTCAAGGTCACGCGCGGATATTACGGGAAATGACGTAACCCCCTTTACCCCCCATTCATCACGAGGTCATCGAAGTTCAAACCTCACGTGGGATAGTCGCTTGACATCTTTACCTCCGCGTAGTTACTTTATTCAAAGTCTCATCACATCTGAGACTAAGGCGTGACGTCAAGGGGTTAAAGTTCATAGATGATGACGAACTATAACTAACTTTACATAACTACACCCAGTTTAAAAGTTCTTAGGTTAAAAATGATATAGACACGAACCCCTTTAAACGTACGGCTTTAATATCTAGGGGTTAAAGTTCGAAGATCGTGTGAACCTCAGCTCCCCTTATAGTCTTTTCTAGAAGTTCTATAGAGGCGAAGAGATAACTGACGCCTAGAGGAAACTTTCCGGAGATGAGAGAGACAGAGAGAGGGCCGGGAACTTTCTCGGGGACGGCGACAAACGCCACCATTAGGGGGAGCCCTCGTAACCAGTGGCTTCCAACCAATAAGGGGGTGAAAAGCCAACCCGGCTATTACCCCACCCTACAATTTTCGTCTTCGGGTCGTACGATGTCGGTTTAAAAGGACTCAATGAGGCGTTTAGTGACCGCTATAGCCCATTATCGCCTCGATCCTTCGCTCGCGCCTTCTAAACGAAAGGTTTTCGCGTGACGTCATCAGTTTGACTTTATACACGCGCCGTGTTAACCTAGAAGCGCGCGTCCAAATCAAACCTTCGGATGGACGGACGGGACAGACGTCCTTGACACGAAGGTGAGAACCAATGATGACATTTCATTTAAATTTCAATTGAAAGATAATGATCGAGTTTTTAATTATAATTACTTTAAATTTAATACCGTAATTAATTTGGATTACAATTATATTTAGTAATTAACCATTTTTTATTGGAAACCTCACCTCATTCGGTTACGTCACTGCATTGTCAACCAATTGAAAGTTGTCCAAGATGCAGGGTTCCCCTTATTTAAAAAAAAAAATGATTTGAATGGAATTTAGAATTGTTTTAATAATTTTATAAGAGTATTGTAATTAACTGCTTTATATATGACGTACGCTTACGTCATCCAATCGTTAGCCAATAGACAATGAAATATGTGTTATTCTTCAACATTAAAACCAAATATATTTAGAATATAGTGTGTGGAGGATTGAAATGAGTTTGAGGAAAGGTAAAACATCCTTCCATAATGCGCATGCGCAAAACATTGTCACATATTAGTGACATCATAGGTACAATAATTAAACAGCCTTTGGCAAGTACGTAGTTACGTAATCACTTTAGCACCGTCAAAGCTACAGGCAATTGATTGAGTTGACTGATTTTCAGATCGTCTGCTTATACTTGCATTGATTACTCTATTACAGCGAATCCAAAATAAGTTGAAAATAGCTTTATTTTTATGGGGAAGTATTGGTTATTAAGTCCGTGTTGTAATCTTTAGTTTAATTATAATTAGGGTTAATTTTTATTAATTATTATCCACGAAAATATTTTTTTAAATTTTCTTATAACTTGGATAATTTTAATTCTAGAATGAGTTTCGGATAAAAACATAATTTTCTTAATTATAAGTTAACTTGAATGTGAAATTTAGCCTTATTTTTAAGCAAACGATTTAAAATTATATCTCTGTATATTTAAATTTCTATAAATTGACAGATTCATAAAATATTGATAGAGCTTTGAAGTTAGGGGGATAAACTATGATTACCACTCTGTGTGTGTTAAAGAGCTTTTTTTGTTTGTAGAGTCAAATGGTTCGTAGCCTTAAAAATGTCAGCTTATTTCATCCGTTAAAAATCAAATTATGAGAGTGAGAGATACAGTAAGAATCAATCTTAGTTTTCAACACGTAGAAACATGAGCTTCATTTTATTTCTATCAGAATTAAATGTATGACAATTTTGAACATGCTATGAACTTATTTCAGGAGCTGTTTTAAACTATATTTAACTTTAATGTTGATTAATATATAAAGTTTAACATCTTATGGAAGAAAAATAGTTTCACAAATTCCATTGAAACTCTTTCATTTCATGAATTTAAATTAATTTAAGTTACGACGCGTGTTCTTGTAATGTTTGCCGTTTGAGGACGTTTATGAACGCCATGTTTTGTTAAAAGTAATTTTACAACACTTACCATATTCTCTACGGTTATGAAGAACACTATAATTTTTGCAACCGTATTTTGCCTCAGGGTTTTGTCTGTCAAGTTCCCGCGTTTTTTTTTTTTTTTTTTTTTCTATTTATTTGACAACCAGTATAATTCTTCAGTTCATGCGCGGTTAATAGATGGTGTGTTTTTATTTACGCACTAACTGGGAAGTGACGACAACGATATATTAGCGAAAGATAGCAGGAAATCGCAGATGTTTAAGTAACCAAACGATGGTGATTAAATTACCCTAAATTTTATATATCTAATACGCCCATTGAATACTATTAATTTTAACCCGTCAAATATAATTGTATATTCTCATTTGAGCCCCTGTACTAGCGCTTTATCCTCACTACATAATTTATAATATTATTTTAAAGGAATAGTATCATATTTCTATTTTTTAAAGGGATAATGAAGTGGTATTAATTTAGATTAGCTAGGAATGTAAAATATGCGTAAATTATGAATGATTCTAATGGTTTTCGATTCAGATTTTAATTATGTGTACTTTCACGAAAAATACCGCGCGAAAATGACCATATCACGTGTGCGAAATCAATTCTAGTCTCTACTATAACCAGACGACCCTAATGATGACGTAATATTGCTAGGAATGTTTGTTTTTAAATTATTTTAATGGTTAGATAAAATTTTCATTTTTTTTACTGTCGTTGTAATTTTGTTCTATGACATATGTATATATATTTTGAATCGTTTTTTAACGATCAACCCGAAAATATGACTCAATTTCTATTTGGAACTCGTCATAAGTTGGTGACAGTTAAATTATATTCACGTGAGATATAAAAACTATCATCTGAAATTGAATTCCCTTAGGTACACTCTAAAATTTCGAAATAAACTTTAAAAACGAATTTAGGTTTAAAACAGTGAGCCTTTAATATCTATGCCCTGTAAATGTATCAAGCCTCGATGGTCCTATCCAAGTCTTTCTATAATATAGTTCTAGGGCCATTGAAAGCCTATTAACAGGGGATTAATCCTTTTGGAATTATCCACGAGAGAGAAATCGCTCGGAAGAGGAAATTTCACTTTCTAGTGCTCAAAGAGAGGTTGTAAAAGATACATTTTATGCTCTACCACTAAAAATAACGGGTCAGGAAGACCTAGAAAAGGCATGGTATATATAAATTAGGGTACAAGGAAATTCAGATAATTTTAAAATGGGGTCAAATGGTCAGGGAATATTTAAGGAATTTGAAAATATTCGGGGAAAATCTTGATATTTCAAAATAGGGTCAAAAGGTTAATTAATTTTTAAACTAGGGTTGAAAGGTCATGGATATCTGCATGAGTAAGTCATGGAAATTGTAAATTGGGGGTCGATGAACGTCATTCAATTTTAAAATAAGATTAAAATGTCAAGGGAAGTAAATTGATTTTAAAATAGGGTCAAAATGTTTGGGATAATCCTGGTATTTTTAAATATGATCCAAAGGTCAAAGGTATATTCATTTAATTTTAAAATAGGGTCAAAAGGTCAGTAGAACTTTAAAAAAGGGTCTAAAGATCAGGATAATTTTAAAATTTAGTGTCGAAAGAAATTATTGAATTTAAAACTTGAATGTCAATTGAAAAGTTAATGAAAATAGGGTCAAAAGGTCAGGGTATAATTAAAACTTTATCAATGTATACAAATCTACCATATGTTATTACATCAAAATCAAGTGATAATAAGGACAGATAATTCAATATTTTAAAGAGGAATTTATTTAGTTAAGCCTCCCTTTATGAGTTAGGCCGTTTATAGTCGTTGTTATCAGGGCAGGCGATCGACTGGTAGTAGCCTCGGTTTTGCGCGGGATGTTGTGTAAAATGGCGTCGTATCAGCGTCAGTCCGGAAGGGCGGCCCCGTTTCTCGGAAGGAAGTCTCTCAGCTTCTAACCATCCCTTTCTCTCTCATCCTCATCCTCATCCCGTTCGCCGAGAACGTCGCCATCCCGGGTCACGCGCCAGAGCTGCCTTACCTTATACGTACATTACATATAGATATTCGAATCTCTCTCTCTCTCTCATCTGACGCGAGCTTTCTCCCCCTTTGCGCACGGCACGCAACCTTACCCTTTTCAAAGACTTTAAAGCCATAATTCCGCGCTCTACGCTTCGTCTAATCCTCGCGAGAGATTCCTAAAAGGAAGGATTGGAACGGGGGTAAACTTATATCCTCCTACTAATAAATACGGAGACAAAATATCGTAACTTACAACGACTTATAAATTATATTAGTTTTTGTAATTTTATTTATTTTGCGCAGTTAGAAATTAAAATAACTATTAACTACGTGGGAAATATCAGGGAAATTTATTTTTAATCAAAACTTTTAGGGAAAATCGTAATTATTCGATTGCAAACCCAAAAAAGACCCGCTTTTATATCACTTCGAGGTACCATTCTTGTTTTTTGAGAAACAGGGAAAACTTGGAAATATCAGGGAAAATGATTTTGAATCAAAAAAATCAGGGAAAATCATATTTAATTGAAAACCTAAAAATTACTTGATTTTATATCACCTGAAAATCTAACTCCCATTCTTGGGAAACAGGGAAAACTTGGAAATATCAGGGAAAATGATTTTGAATCAAAAAAAATCAGGGAAAATTATATTTGATTGCAAACCCAAAAATGACTTGATTTTATCACTTTAAACCGAGCTCCCATTATAGTTTATATTTAACCATATTGAACTGAATATAAACCATCATCAGTGTCAATATAGTTCTAAATTTACCGTCTCAGAATATTTTACTGGTATTAACAATTACCAAAAGTAAATAATGATTTATCGGTGCAATTACAAAATAATTTGCAATTTTTTAAACGCGAAATTCTTATTTTAAACGCTTCCAAAATTCTTATTTCTGCATTAAACAACTCCTACACTTGTCCGATTGTTGTAAAAAATGTGTTTTAATCTGTGATTGATACGCGAATTAACCAATTATCTTAAAATTCAACCCTTGATATCAAAAATCTTGGAAGAAATCTTGGATAATAATAATTTACAGACTCCGAGTTGAAAAACGCTTTTACACGAAGTTGTCATCATTTTGCATTGAGTTAGTTCCGGGTTGCTCCCGTTCGTGATTTGCATTTTAGAGTGGGCTAGGGGTTGGGCGGAAAGAGGGGGCGAACGGCATCGACCCGCCTTGTTCGGCGCATGCTTTCTAAGAGTTGTCAACGCTCGCGGGCGGGAGGACTCGTACTCGGTAAGTCGTGGAAGAAGCCCGCCTTCTAGGAGCACGCTAGCCTCGTTTAGAAAACGTATAGATTGGCCAACGTAAACAAAAATATCTTAAAACGAAAGAGAAACGTCTACTCGAGGTCTAGTTAAAATGATTCAAAGAGCAGTTAGGCTTAAGAGATGAATTAACGCTTATTGCAACGCGAATTTCAATTAGGCTTAGCGTATATATTCGTGCAGGGAATTAAACTTAACTAGTTTTAACTGGTTACTGTTATTTAAATTTTATTTCAAATATTACTTTTTATACCAAAATTAATTTTAGTTTTCAATTTGCAGATTGAAATGAGGTTTGGTTTATTAGTAGTAGTGTATGTTAAGTTCTAAATTAAATTGCTAAATTACCAGGGTAATCGTAATTTACGGTTCTGCTCTGGTGTAATTATAAAAATGGTAATTACTAATAGGTCAAAGTTTAATGTTTTAAATTATCTGTAAGTTTACTTTTCAACGCTTATTCGTGTTTGACATCGTAAAGGACATTTTAATGACATTTTTCATGTCAGAGTCACTTTGTCCTATCAATGCAAGTTGTTTAATCTGAAATAAGAATATTTAAAACTTTATCAGGCTCTCTAAATCACTTTAATAAATTAATAAATATTAATTAATAAAAGTTAGATAATTTTTTAAGTTAGCCAAGTTCACATTAGTAAAACCATTTTTAGCCGTTTCCTGAAGGTCAAAATAGCAAATTTGGGGGTCAATTTCTTTAAAAGTAAATATGAAT
This sequence comes from Odiellus spinosus, assembly GCA_963920705.1. Taxonomy (NCBI): domain Eukaryota; kingdom Metazoa; phylum Arthropoda; class Arachnida; order Opiliones; family Phalangiidae; genus Odiellus; species Odiellus spinosus. The sequence goes on from OY987238.1 coordinate 13,868,326, forward strand.
TCGGACCAATCATATTATTTCAGGCTTTAACAGCGCTTATGTCCAAACATTAAAAGAATAGGCTGACGTTTGGGCCGGCCTATTCTTTTAATGTTAAGACATTACAAGCGCTGTTAAAGGCTGAAATAATATGATTGGTCCGATTTCATATTTACTTTTATTCAAATTAATTACCAAACTTCATAAATTAATTTAACCACCAAAAACGCGTTTAAAAATTAGGAAGAAATGATCGAATACGTTTTTAAGCACGCTAATCCCGAAAATAAATACAAAAAGGTCCATTTTTAATTTTTTAGCCCCATGTTTCCCTTTAATAGCTATTAATTTCCACTTTTCGGATATTTTAGAATATAACATATATATTCAAGTATATTTTGTTTCATAGAAACTTATCCACATATTGGACTGTTTTTCTTGGTTATTATTGATTAAAAGGTTATCATTTAAAATTCAGCACGTTCTACTGTAACTTAGCTATCCCGGGCATCGATTTCGAAAGTTTATTCTATTCTCCCAACTTCCCTATATTTATATATAATCACAATCAATTTGTGTTTTCTGTACGTAACGAAGGCTGGTTTCTACTTATCTCTATAATAAACTATCGAGATACAACGACCCTATACCTTAATACTTGTTGAAAACTCTGATTGATTCTAAGACTACTTTTATTCGCGAGAAGTTTAGGAACGTATCCAAATCTATCGCGGATTAATACGCGATGTTAATCAATCATAGTCGATAAAATAGTTTATCCAAATTGTTGGCGAATATTTATGGTATATACTAAAAGATATTCGCGCGCCGAGCGGCCAATCCAGTTTGTATAAGTGAATTAACGAAGTAGCGGTATACTATAGCCTTAGTAAAGCTACGGAGCTGCCCCTAAACCTAATGTATAAAAAACACTAAGGTAATAGTCGTTTCGAGGGAGGTTTAAGAGCTACATGCCGTTGCCAAGGCGACCATTTGCCGAGCTGACACCACGATCCCGAGAAGGAGAACAGACTCTACCTTGTGGCTCGCTAAGGAATAGTCTCCCAATCAATTATCGTTTTTAGATAATTGTAGATTTGGATTGCGGCCGTTGAGAACTACAAAATGATCTACATTGCGTCGAAATCGGATAATAAATGACAAAGTTATGACTGTTTGTTGAAAAATATTATATCCTTAATGACGTCACTATTGAGCTCAATGGGAGCTTCAAAATGAGACCAATTTCAAGAAAATCGGTCCATAAATAACAAAGTTACGATAATTTTAATTATTTAATTATGACGTCATCTTGAAAATATTGCTTAACATTTTATTGGTTAGATAGTTTAGATTGTGGCGTTGAATTAACAATACAGTTGAATAGAACTCAATGTGTTCATCAAAACGAGTCCAATTACGACCAAATCGATTAATAAATAAAGAAGTTACAAGTTTTAATGATAAAATTATGACGTCATTCTGAAAATAATTCTTAAGATTTTTGTAGTTAAGTTTATGTTGTTGGGTAACCATATATTTGAATAGAACTCAATGCGTACTTCAAAATAAAACCAATTACGATAAAATCGTCCAACGCATAACGAAGTTACGATTTTTCAAAGATTTATAATTATTTCATGTAATGCCGTCATCATGACGTCATGAAAGCTTTTTTATCATTAAAATTCCTAGCTTCGTTATTTATTAACCGATTTTGATATAATTGGTATCATTTTGAAGGTAAAATTAAGGTCTACCCAAGTGTATGATTACCAATACTAATATATCAAACGATGACATCATAAATTGTTTATCATCGTGACGTCATCGCTGCCAAAATCGTTTTCACTTAAAAAATCGTAACTCTTATATTTATCAACCGATTTTGATGTGATTGGTATCATTTTGAAGGTTAAATCAAGCTCTATCCAAATATATCAAACGATGACATCATTAGTTGCTTATCATCGTGACGTCATCGCTACTTTCTTAAAAATTCGTAACTCCTATATTTATCAACCGATTTTGATGTGATTGGTATCATTTTGAAGATTAAATTAAGTTCTATTCAAATAACTATAAATGATTCCAGAGGCTTTCCCTTTAAAAGGAGAGAGATCTCCGTTACCAAACATACGCTCAAACAGGCCGGCCAATAAATTAGATTTTTTCGTGCTTCCTTGGGAATAGGTTAAAAAGGGGGGGTTCCCCCATCGTGGTATTAGTTAGGAGTAGAAATGGCGGACAGACGAGCTCTGGTCTGAGGACGGGGACTCGAATTAATCGCTGCAAAAGGAGAATATTTCAACGGGGTGTGTCCCCCTTAGTCTTTCTCCCTATCTCTCTTGGTTGTTAAATTCGGAAAGGCTACAGCCACTTCAGTTCCTACCTTCGTTCCTTCTGTCTCTCCGCAACGAGATTTAATGGAAAGATCAAATAGAACCTCTTTCCCGCTATGATTTATCTCAACTAGGGTTATTAGGCTTTTCGCCGAGTTCGAAACGTGCAGCCAATTAAAAACCTAAAAGGTAATTTTATTGAGAGAGACACAGAGAAAGATATCATATATTAAAATATATATTTTACCCCTAAAAAATTATGAACTTTAACAAATGATAACAAATAACCATTATTTATTAGTTAGGCTTAAAGAACGTTTGAAATTAGGCTTAATCGACGTTCGAAATTAGGCTTAATCGACGTTCGAAATTAGGCTTAATCGACGTTCGAAATTAGGCTTAATCGACGTTCGAAATTAGGCTTAATCGACGTTCGAAATTAGGCTTAATCGACGTTTGAAATTAGGCTTAATCGACGTTCTAAATTAGGCTTAATCGACGTTTGAAATTAGGCTTAATCGACGTTTGAAATTAGGCTTAATCGACGTTTGAAATTAGGCTTAATCGACGTTTGAAATTAGGCTTAATCGACGTTTGAAATTAGGCTTAATCGACGTTTGAAATTAGGCTTAATCGACGTTTGAAATTAGGCTTAATCGACGTTCTAAATTAGGCTTAATCGACGTTTGAAATTAGGCTTAATCGACGTTTGAAATTAGGCTTAATCGACGTTCGAAATTAGGCTTAATCGACGTTTGAAATTAGGCTTAATCCACGTTTGAAATTAGGCTTAATCCACGTTTGAAATTAGGCTTAATCGACGTTTGAAATTAGGCTTAATACAGTATTCTCATTGAGTTTTAATTATTTATTGATATTACATATTAATTATAACGTAATTATAACGTTATTTACTATCCAATAAATTCATTTTATGTTCCACGAAGGTCGATAGCACTAAACGGTACTTTTTAGTCGTAATTTTTTTATAGTGTTATAATCAGCTTTGACTGTTTAAACACAGTTGGCGCTATGCCTACTGTGGCCGAGTTTAAATGGATTTTAAACGACTTCTAAATTGTTAGGCAAACCTCGTATATAACGGTTAATCTTTATTACGAATTCTTCCCTCGCGTATCCACATCAAACAGTTACAAATACTATATTTACATATATATCTTAACTATTATTATATTTATATTATATATATAGTTAACCGGAACAATGGATAGCTTATATAAAAAGTATATTAGCGAACTGTTAGTGTTAGAGATATTTTATGATAGCTTTATTTCTAAAGGGAGGATGTAAAATTTGTGGATTTTTACTAATTTGTACTTTACAATTTACATTTTTTAGATTAAACGTGAACCAATTGATAAAAGAGGTCAAAGTTTAATGTTTTAAATCACCTTTCCATTAAAGTGAGGCTCTTACGAATTTTCATGAACTTTAAATGGAACTTTAAATGGAAAGAGCGTTAAAAAATTATTCAAAATATATATACATATGTCATAGAACAAAATTATAGCGACAGTAAAAATACATATTTTATAATCGCCCATTTTTAAAATTTAAAAAAAAGGCCCCGCAAACTACGTCATCACTATTGTCACATAATTTCGCTATTGTAGCGCCTACAGTTGATTCTCACGCGTTGCTGTAACAGTTATAAGGTCGCATTCACGCGGTCTCTTTCGTAAAAGTACTTAATCCAGATAAAACTAATAATATAATTCATTGTCATTAGGAAAAAAATCTATGACAGCCTTTCTTTAATATCGGTAGTATTAATAATCAATGGGATTTAGCTTTGCCTTTGTTTCAAAGAAATCATATATAAGAGGTCTGTGTGCATGTTTATGTTTCACCCTACGGCGTCCAGGTGTCAGTTTTTACGTTTTTTACCGCACCAATGAATCAAAAGGAAGATACGAGGAAATGGGAGGCCGATTTCCGGTCTATCAAAAAGAGGAAAAAAAAAAAAAAAATATCATGATATTTATTGAAATTGAATATCTTTTAATGATCGCGACCTCTGTATATTGACCCCCGTCCCAGTGATAAAGTTTTAGAGAAGTTGTTCAAGACAGGGTGACGAGTATAACTTTTATAAATCGGACTAGATATTCAAGAACTTAAAAAAATATAACTTTAAAATATATTAATTAGTTAGTTATTAGGAAGCGTCAATCGTTCATAAATCGATTTATCGTAGCTTCATCTATCGGTTGTTGAAACCAGCCGAATCGGTACGAAACTGGTTCCCGAAGCAGTTTCGTAGAAATCGAACAAATCGATTCGATAAAAAACTGGTTCCCGTTCACACGACTCTAAGGAAACGTTTTGCAACAGTTAAAATCGATTCCTAGGCCTAATATGAACGCGGCTATGGAGTCTCGTGTGAACTTTGCTTTATTGAACTTAACGAACTCGTGATCCTCGCCTTGTCTAAATATTTTTTTGTTTTTCGATTAGTTGGGGTCATTCGGTTGCGCCCTTTCCTTTGGTAAGCCGTTAGACCGTGCCATTAATATCGATAACGAAACAAATAAGTTTTTAATTACTTGACACTAAATACCGGTTCTACGCTTCGCTATTTTGAAAAAGGATACCTCGTTAGATATTCCTTTTATTACGTATAATATAAATTAGAAATATTACACGCTTTCCACTTGGCTTAGCTGGAGACGGGTGTAATACGTTGATAGGTACGAGAGATAGGGTGAGGGGCAGGCGCGCCATCTATCGTTATAATTCATCATTTTATTTGTACCCCAATGCCCGTAGCCTCTGGAAATTAGTTTATTTCGAATTCGTCAATGACATTATTATTGGATTCGATTACAAAATCAGTTCATTTTTCGTCTTCACCCTGACTTTAACTTGTTTGTCGGGTGAACCTAAATTTTCCTTTGAAATGATGGCGCCTTTAAAATGGGTCTGGTGTTTTCACTCAAAATTGATCGGGGCTTGAACAAAACGCCTTTTAAACGACGTTAAGCCTAACCTCCTTTCTTGTTTTTTTGGTTTTCCGAGGTTGAAAATGGGGTTAATTTCCAGCTTTGTATATATGTATAATAACACACATCTATAGGTAGAAAATTGTCTGTAATACCTCTGCCATCTCCTCAAGGGATTTAAGAAAAAAAAGAAACGTTTTAGAATGGTGGGAGTCTCGAATTTTACAAACGCACAGACGTACAGAAGGCCGGAATTATTGGCGCCAAAATACCTAATTTTAAATGCTACACCAATTTGTGTGTCGCGTTTCTTTTTAAAGGGAGCATTCGTGAAATAAGTTGTTTTTATTTGAAAAGATAAGTTTTAAAAATATCCATAAAGCAAAATGCATTTAAAATTTATTTATTTATATGAAGTAACTCAATTAACTTGCCAGGGTTAGCAAATTTTCCCGCCAAAGTAACCCTAAATCAACATTTCGCAAGAATTATTCAAAAATTCATTGAAAAACTTATGTAAATTCGCACCGAAATTGTCAAAATCAAACTTTAGCAGTGTTGCCATTATATTATTAAATTTAGATATATCTTAAATAACTCCATAGCTAAATAATTGGTCGTTGAACTAGCGTTGTAATCTCCCCGATCTGATGTTAGTGGTAAACGTGTAAGTAGTGTTCGTGTGATCAATTTTGATTCGTGTTGTCGAAATATTTGGTGATAACTATTAATTTTTATCGGTAATAGTTAGCTAAAGTAGTCTAGTTACTGAATTCAACAAAAATAAGCCGTGATTATCGCGAAATTATATCAAAATGAGTTAAAACAACTTCATGCATAATTCATGAACGTTAGACCTTGACCCTCTTACTAGGCGGGAAGTGTACGCGGTATGATGAAGGCACTAAACAGTATGGATTATTTAAATGCCTGGTGAGTAAAGATAAATAACCTTTTTATGTTCCCAATTTTGAGATTATTATAATATAATTAATATCAAAAACAAATTATTTATTTAAAAAAGGGTTTCAACCGTTTAGTTTTTACAGTTTTAAATTTAATTAATTTGAAACATAAATTTTATGATTTTCTTTGAACTCCCCTCAAATTAAAATCACAGTTCGTAACTTATAGTATTATAAATACCCAAGGTTTATTAAAAAAAAATATTATATGAAATTACTGTCAAAACTAAACTACTACGCCAACGTTGAAAATTCTTAACTATTTTTATCACTATGCGTTGAAACATAACGTATTCTTCCGCCATAACATTATTAGTAATGCCAAGACTGATTAGTTTTTAAAGTTATAGAACACTTTGTTAGGGATGACTGCTTATTACGACTCCAAAAAGAAACTTGGGTTGGCAAACACCTTATTTTAATTCAGGCTCGGTGTGCCGTGAAGTTTTTACTATACAAACGTTATAACTATTACGTTATAATACAATATATTGTAATATAGTAATTTGGGGTTGAAATGGACCCTAATTCCAAGGTCTTTTACTGCCTTAAAAAAAACCGGGCGGATTTAACGGAGATGATAGCCGGTCCGGCCCAGAACAACCCACCCTCATCAGGATAAAGCGTTCTGTTTTTTGTTTAGGCCTCGTGTGAAGAATAGAGTGTTGGTTGCGTATTTAAGCTTGATGTAGTTCTTGTTGTAGTCGTTGTCGAGATGGATAATAGATAAATATAGGATCTATAGTCTGGAATTCTAACAATAATTTAATTCGTAAAGCCAAAAGGCTTATATAGGAATATTAACAGTGAACACCCATCTTAATACATAAAGATGAATGACAAAACCTAGCGTTCATAAGCGACCTCAAACGGCAAACAGTAGTAAAAGTAGTGCAACTAAAAAACCATGTGCACGTCTGCCTGTTTTTACCCAAAGTCGCTATTCTAATTCCGTAATCGCCATTTAGTTTCTGACTCTTGAGGACACATAAGTGTAACTCCTTTATAAGGTCTTAAATATCTTGTTTTGTGCATCTAAACGTTAGTTAGTGGCTCGGAGTCAAATGGCCGGGACATAAGTGCGGGTTGCCGAATATATACTTACACAAAATCTCTCATTTTCTCTATCTCTCGGTTACATTTGGGTAGTCGGGTTGAGCCCGCCGCCTGCCGGTAATAAGGGGTATTTTTTTCACGAGGCTTCGCTATAGGAATCTGTGGAACTTGTCAGTTTCTCGCCGGCAAAATTTCTCTAATCACCATCATTGGGGACGCGAAGAAAAAAAAAAAAATCATCTTAAATTGAACCCGCTTCGAGTCGGAAGAGAAAAAGGGTATTAAAACATTTCAAACCCAGAGACCATTATGGAAAAATGAAAGGGGGACGTCTATAAAGTGTAGGATGGTTACTTTAAAATTGTTTCTCTTCAACCCGCCCTGAAAACTAAAACCTAAAATTATCGGATGAAATTTGCTATAAGTTAGTTATTTAGTTTGTGACTTTCACAATTTTTTTACGACTTTCTGGGTTAAGTACTTTAACGAAAAAGACCGCACGAAAGCAACCTTTTAAAGTAGCTCTAGTGTGAACGAGCCTTTAATATAACCAAATCTGAGGCGGATTGATATAGAATATTACACTTCGAAGTTCAAAAGTAGTTTTACCCAAAAAAATTAGGCCTTTTCCAAGGCTGAACCCAATTTAGTATCTATAGTATATAATGCACCTAGCAATACGTTGCATGGTGGTTCTGATATCAAGTCTAGTGCATGGTTGAAGTACTGAACGGTTCGCCCGTCTCACGCATTTGGCATTCCGGGGGCAACATCTGGTAAGCTGGCGATCACGTACGGCCTTTCCTGTAGCTCTCTTGTACGACTTATCCAAGTTAAAACGGTCTCTTATCGCGATAGACCATAATTTCATCCATTGCAGTACCTTACTCATTAACTCAACTACCTCGAACTTATATTATAAGAAAACTGTGGTAAATTTTAATGTCGAGGGGACACTACGTCCGAAGCTTGGCTGGCAGGCTATCAGTTATCTCTATGGTTTGTTACCTTTCTAGATTAAGAACAGCCGTAGCTTTTCTAGCCTTTACCAATTCGACGTGAAATTAACCATAAGGATGAAGGTTCATGGTACAGAAAACGGAGATGGGGAAAATATACTCTTTGGCAACACGTTAAGAACATCCGTTTCCCGTATACAATAAGGTTCACCGTTGCAGACACTAGCTTCAATTAGAAAACTCTCTCTAACTCTCATTTAGGGCCCCCTAGTTCTAGTATTGGGTTATAATACACTAAGCCTTGGCTAGGAAATGAAATAGTGTAGTCTGTTCTACAGGTATAGATATAAACCGAGTGTGGAAGCAAAGTCACCTGGTGTGACGTAAGACTACAGGGTTGCCACAGGTCAGGGAAAACAGGGAAAAGTCAGGGAATTTGAATCTGAAAAAACTGTGGCAACCCTGAACTATTGCTAGAATGTTTGTTGAAATCAATGATAAATGGGGTTAAACGCCTTGTTCTACGAGACGTAACATGGGATTAACATTTAATCCATCTGGTGGAATGTGAAACTAGAATTAAAACATGCAGTCCTCATTATGGCAGTATTGTGTAGCTTTTTCCCCTCTATATTAATTCTACTAATTCATTAAGCAGAAGAAACTTCTAAAATTTATTTGTTTATATGGAGTAACTCGGTACCTTGCTAGAAGTATCAATTTGCGCGTCGAAATTGCCTAAATCTAATAACCTGTATTTAAATAAACATTTTGCAAGAATTATTCAAAAATTCATTGAAAAACTTATGTAAATTCGCGCCAAAATGATCAAAATTAAACTTTAGCAGTGTTACCATTGTATTATAAAATTTAGATATATCTCAAATAACTCCATAGCTAAATAATTGGTCGTTGAACTAGTGCTGAAATCGTCCCCTATTTGATGTTAGTGGCTGTTCGCGAGCAATTAAGGTAAACGTGTAAGTAGTGTTCGTGTGATCAATTTTGATTCGTGTTGTCGAAATATTTCGTGATAAGTATTAATTTTTATCGGTAATAGTTAGCTAAAGTAGTCTAGTTACTGAATTCAACAAAAATAAGCCGTGATTATCGCGAAATTATATCAAAATGAGTAAAAATAACTTCACGCATAATTCATGAACGTTAGGCCCTAACCCTCTTACTAGGCGGGAAGTGTACGCGGTATGATGAAGACACTAAACAGTATGGATTATTTAAATACCTGGTGAGTAATGATTAAATAATCATTATTATTATTTGAGATTATCTATTCTATTTACACAGTAGATAAAAATTACAACATAATAAGTTTAAAAAACATATTTTGGTTGCAAAATATTTTAATTAAGGGTTTCTGCGTGATTTTGTTAAACTCTTAATAATTAAGTTATAATTTTAATTCAAGTTGTACATTGTGGGCAGATTTTAGCAGATAGTAAGATAGTTTTCGGATTGAATTTGTAAAAAGGTATGAATCGGTATCCATTTAATGTGAAACTCCTTTTTTGAAATATCAATTAAGATTGAAAACTCCCTTGAAAGCTTTAGTAGGCTCGTAATGAGATCTACTCGCCTTGATCGCCTCGACTACCTGTTAAACGTGTGAATAATGAACTAAAAGTTCAAACCATTAGCGGCCAACGTAAGCGACCTGAATTTACAATTAGATCATATTCGCTTTAGTTTCCAACCCTTATAAATGGAAAATGAAAAGGAAAAAAATAAAATAATGAAGTCATTATATTTAGCTAGAAAGAAACCACAAAAAATTAACAACAGTAAACGTTGTCTGATGGTAATCTACTATTCGATAATTAACAAACATTGGCGTGTCTGCCAAGGCTTAGCCGCAAATAATGTTAAGAAAGTCAGATCCTGTTTAAGTTGTTTCTAAGTTTTTAAATATTTTGCAGTTAATTGTTTTTTGCCTTTAGTCAGGATTAAAAAAAATTCCTTTTCACCTTCATCTGACGTCACGATTAGTCAGTAAAATAGATTAGAGTGAAGTTATAAAAAAAAAGAATAGTTTTGATTTATTGAATTATATATAAAGAAGATTATTAATTAAAAAAAATCTTAGTTTTTTTTTATCTTGATTTAATACCACATACAAAGGTAGTTTATACCCGTTACGACTATAATTTTTTAGATAAATATAACAGGGTTTTAACATTATCTGTGCTCTCAATTCGAAGTGAAATTAGTTATATATTTCGAACTTAGGTTACTTGACAGTAAAATTTAATACTTAATAGGTTTAATTTTACTTTGGGCTTAGTGACAGGTGATGGTTAATACTATTAGCAGTTCCACAGGGAGTTTGCAGCGCGTGTGAAGCTTATATACCCCTCTACCCATAAGTTAATAAATCACGGATATAAGATAGCTTAGGTTTGTACGTAGTGCCAATATTAGATGTAATATTTAATTAGTGAAGAATTTTCACGCCTCCCATTTAATTTCTTTTGTATCGCGATGATGAAATAATTAATTTCTAATATTTCTATTGTACGGGTCTACAATCATACGATGTTAAAATGTCCTAAAATTAATGGGTTATTATTTAAGGGGGCTTTTTCTCACCAAATTTCATTATTATAAGTTTATTTTATTTGGTGTTTCAATAAGGTGGGAATTTTTTTAAATGTTATCGCAAATGGTTTAAAGCGAGAGTCGGCTTAGGTTTTCTTCATTTAATCAGAATAAATTATTAATAAAATCTTTAAATTGTGATTAAAAAGTTTGAAATTTAATTTTAATTATGATTATTCCGATTATGTTAACTTTAAATCACGATTAAACTATGACTATAAAGATTAAATAGAGATTAATGGATTAAATAACGAAAAAAAAACTTTTAAATCACGGTAAATCACGATTAAACATTGATTAAACTTTTAAATCACGATTAAACCACGAATATTCTACTAAATTACATTTAAACCGTAATTAGACGATAAATTCACCATCATAAATTAATTAAATCACGATTAATCAGCTTGTATCACGATTAGACGATAAATAATTTAAATTACAACTTATCCCTAATCAGGCAAATTATTCAAATAATATTTGATTTGATCAGTGATCGCTTTCAGTTGATCATAATCAAGGAACAACTTAAAAATGTCAGGAACCATTACAACCAAAATAAACTAGATCATGTGTGAACGAGCTTTTGTTTTCCTCAGCATGAACTGCAGTATCAGGGTTTTGAGCTGTCAGTAGTCGGCAATTCGATCAAGATTGATCGATATTTGGCCCCCTTTTATACTTCGCCTCATCACCCCGCTTAAATTATTCACATGGCACCCTCTTCGCCCAACCTACAGATAGATAGATCTGCACCAACTACCTAGTTTTTAAAATATATTTAAAAACATTTTCTGAGTAAGAGTTGGAAACGTGATGGTCAGGGCGATTTTGATTCTTATATTTTGATTTCGCCATGGATTAAAAATTCTCATTAAAATTAAGTTGTTACAAAGAATCCCTCTTGCAAATTTTGTGATAAGAATTTATTAATCATGATTTCATTAAAAAAATATTTTAGCCTTGGTTATTTAGGCTCTATACCTGAATTGAACTAGGCGGCCTCCATCCACACTCAGTTCAATCTGATTGACGCGTTATGGCTATAGATTTTTTTGAGGAGACATCATATTGCGGTGTTGGTGATGCGCGCAGGGCGTTGTTGCCTCGAGTTCGTTTCCCCCCTTCAAAAAATAGTTGTCCAACCATTCTATCAACTTCCCACGCCGACGCCGACAACATTGGATGAGCTATATATCTATGGGAACCGGTTACCTTTTATAAAGGACAAGTGACACGAGACTAGAAAAAATTAAAAAATAAATTATTTGAAATGGTTCTCTAAAAATGTAAAAAATTCAAGTATTTTGAAACGGACATCCACAAAATTCCACACAGCTTTCAATTTGTAACATGTTTTATCATTTTAATAGTAAAATGGTAAAATATTAAAAAATCTCTGCCTTTGAGAAAAACGTATTTAAAATTTTTAAATTCTCACGCTAAAATCCCATAGAATGCGCCATGGGTTACGTCGGGTTGGTTTACGTCAGGTTAGGTTGTAATCTATAATATTTTAACACGCAAACTTGATATTTAAAATGCGTTTTGCTCAAACTTTCGACGGTTGGAGATTATTTAAGTATTTTTTCTGAACTCCCCAGGTCCTATAATTAGTTAAAAACATCGTTATTTTTTGGGAGATCGGTTATCGTAAACCTTGCTTATGTTTCACGTAATTATTATATAATTGACATATAGATAAGTATAAAAATTAGTAAATTTCTACGTTATCGAACTATATGGTCGCGTGTCTGTTATTATAAACTAAGACTTTCCATTTGGAGTATTTTCAATACACCATTAGGGGGCTAAAAGTGCGGGCTGCGTCGCGCCCATAGCGTGGCGGCGGCGTCAAGTTAAAAGTGTGGGTTCAAGTACTTTCCTTAACTTACTTACACCTTGTGGGCCCTGGATACCGTCTGACCCCATAGCTTTTGAACCTTTTTTTTTTTTATTTTTTGGAAGGTTGCGCTATTTTTTCGCGCCTTATTTCTCTACACAATATTTCTTCACTTACAATAAGGCTGCCACATACGTTTCATGAACTCTAAATAGAAATTGAGTGATATTTTCGGGTTGATCGTTAAAAAACGATTCGAAATATATATACATATGTCATAGAACAAAATTAACAGCGACACAAAAAAATTTTATACCTTTTTGGTTGATGTTGTTTTAAGAAACTTCAAAAGGTAATTTTAACAAATCCGTAATTAGAATTTTCTTTAGTTTTCAATATTTGAGCTCTTTTGAATCAAGCTACGACAGCGTTATGGAAATATAAAGATAAACACGTAGTTTATATTTTAGACTATTAGTGAAAATTGACCATTAGCGAAGGACACGTTAATATCTCGAGGTCGCTCTACACACCCGCCACTTCTAAATTATGTCAATAATTCGACCCAAAAATAGATTATAAAGATAAATATAAGTAGCGGTGTCATCTCGATATAACATTATAGGCGTTTTAATAACCGTATAGAAGTGAAATCTTTATTTTACTCACTTTTTTAGTTTCACCTCGCCCGAGTTTGGGTGAAACTAATTAAATTGAGATTGTGTAGTAGCAAGAATCCATTCAGGTTCCATAAGAATATGGGAGCATAGCTTTAGCCTCTGGTACCATCCTACCAAACTTTGTAACAAAAGTTCGTCCGCAATTTTCGCCACATTTGTACGCTTAGATCTTTTTTCGGTCGGCTCCATTTTTATTACCCAAAATATTATGTCAAGGTCGTTAGTGGCGCGGGTTAATAATATAATGTCAGGAGCGATTTACTTGAAAAATTGATTCGAAGCGGACGAACTTTTGCTACAAAGTTTGGGAGGATGGTTATTGAATCGCGGCCCTCCCATATTCTTATGGAACCTGAATGGATTCTTGGTAGTAGCAGAAATTAATATTTTTTCAAAGTAGACACGTGACCTGACTCGATGCGGGCCTTGTCAAATTCGCGAGAAATTGAAAATTCACTAGGCTTGTTTTTACATACGCGTGACGTCGGTTATACTTTTCAATTTGTGGTCCAATTAAAGAGAACCTCTGATAATCAAGATTTTCCTGAACCTTAGGATTCGTAAAAATCCCCCGCGACAAGCGCTGTGCTACGCGCGCGATTGTGGACATAATAAAATTGAGGTTTAAGGCGTGATTTTAAAGTGTGAATGCCGCAGCGCGTGTCGAGGCTGGTAATTTTATTAAACCAAAGGTTTTGATTGGTCGGAGGTTCTCATATTAATTCTATACCCAAAATTAGTTTTTTTTTTTTTTTTTTTTGGAATTATTTTGTACAGTTCATAGACACTTACGGAATGTTTTACTACACAAACTCCTCTTAGTGTTAGAAGTCAAATTTATTTTTGTGTTTTATTTTAACACAGCAAAGTATTTAGGGTTATAACGAATTTAAATTAGTTTTAATTAATATATATTATAATATATTAATTCATTTTGAAGCTCTAGCCATCAGATTTAACGTATTTTCATTTATAACGTAAGTTCGTTATAAAAAACATTAACTCATATATAGTTATAACGTTTTGAAAACTTTCATTTGGAAAAATCATTAGTTTTTAATGATTTTTTGCATATTCTTTATTTTTTTTATAACGGGCGTGTAAGTTTACTTTGTATTGATATTACTTTCCCATTAGGAGGCGGGAACTGTTTACTCAAATAAATATTAGCAAAACCGACTCCACTTAATAATGAAATCCAAAAACAAGATGCCAATCTATATAGTATTAATATTTCCAGGGTTTAAATAGCTAGGATGAAATAATGTTTGGCCCCGAATTTATATTTACTTTTAAAGAAATTCTACCAAACTTTAGAAATTAATTTAAATACAATAACGTGTCTACACATTCTCATTAACATGTTGATAATGAAAATAAACCCAAAACCTTAGCATACCTTCCTTAAAACGCGACATTGAAATTGGTGTAGCATTTAAAATTAGGCAAAAATGGTGATCATTTTAAAATAATTTAACTTGCCGAAAAGCGCGTGATATCTACCCTTTAAAACTTCTCTTTGATTCGTTGCAAAGATATTAAATATTTTTGTAAAGAATTTCTCCGTTTTGTGGATCATTCGAAATTGGATAGCTGGCTAAATAAATACGCGGGTTTTGGATTTTTCAAAAGATTCGTGGCAAAATTTCCAAGAAATTTCCATTACCATCCCCGGGAAAAAAATCTTATTGGATGACAAATTTTAAAAGGGACGCTGGTTAGTTAAAATAAAGGGAGGGTTGACCGTTGAAATCATGACATCATGACTGTTTTTATTCGTTAGTTTATTCTGAATCTGTCTTAAAATTTTTAAATTAAATATTATAAAATAAAATTAGAGTAACTTCTTATGAAGCTTGGCTTCTTGGATAAATTGAAAAGGGAAAGTAAAAAATGCTTTTAAATTTTTTTCTGAATTTTTAGAAAGTAAATATAAATTTGGACCAATCATATTATTTATGCCTTCAACATAGCTTGTAATGTCTTATTATTAAAATAATAGCCCAACGTTTGATGCCCACGACATTAATTTTAATTTGTGTGGTTTTTAATATACCCGGACTTTTAAAAATATAAGAATAAATTACCAAAAAAAAAACTTAATATTTCACCTTCTCTTTAAAATCTTTTGTTGACATCTTTCCTTTTGAAAACAATTCCATCAGAGTTGAAATGTGTTTTCTTTAGAAAGGAGGGAATATTAAAAATCACTTGGGAGCTTCGATATTTGCGTTCAAAAGAGCGGATAATTTAAGCATCAGCTTTCCCATCCCTTTGGCGATTTTCAAAAATCTTATTTTTCCTTTTATATTTACCCTCATGCCTCCATATCTCTTTCTAAGTTTATAAATAGTCAATTTTACCCGGATTTGATAACACGTACGAAGCTATAGGGCTACCACTAGTCAGGGAAACTTAAAAATTGAGACCGAATGTCATGGAATATGAAAAAATTGATCAAAATGTCAGGGAAAAATTAATGAAGTAAAAAACGTAATCCATATCCGTTTTTATCCAATAATGGCCGCCTTATCTTCGAATATTATCCATCGCGTTATACGCGAGGATAAAAATTTGATTCAAAATTTATTTTCCCTGAAAAATAACGAATTAAAAGATGATTTAAAATCTTATCGTTTTATTTCTATTCTTCGAATTAAAAGTCAATTTGAAATATTGTTTCTTATATTTTCGACTAATTCTGGAAACGCGAATGTTTCTTATCCATCGTTATACGTTTGAATACGAGTAATTTGTAGATAGATAAAGCGGCGAAGGCTTATCTTCGGGTAAACCTTATACGTTTAACAATTATACGAATATAGAAATTTCATTGTTTTAGTTACAAACAGTTTTATCCGAAAATAAAATATTTGAAAATATACGAATAACAGAAGATAATTGATCGATCCGATTCCGAGCTCTATCTAGTGTTGATCTGAACCACCCTGACGTCATATCGACGTCAGTGTTTATCCGGAACAGATTTCCCTATTAAGAGAGAGAGCTGTTCTCTGTCACAGCTTGCTTCAAAATACTTTTCTCTCGCTAGATAACCCCTATAACCGAAAGCGATATAGGACATGGTGCTGCATGGGGTCTGTGATATTCTGTCCTCGGTAACAATCTTGAAATGTACTTAAATTCACATTGATAAACCAGTTTTTGAATGGAAGTTTAGGTTCATTTTAAGATAGTTCTTTCCGCGTCAGATCTAGCTCTATACCTGGGATCCTCTTCCCATTCTTTTGCTATGCAAATGAGCGTTTACGGGTGAAGATTCATTTGCATACGCGACGAGTTTTCATTATTTTACCCCCATTTTCTACCCCTCGCCCCCCCCCCTTTTTTTTTGTCACCAAGGGAATTCTAGTTGTAGGCGAGAAATTGGTGTATGTTAAATTTTACTGAAATGCTGAAGATGTTTTTGATATTCTGCGACTTTTTGCCTTCGACTGTGATGCTTTTCACCCTCTTTTCATTTACAAAATAGATACGCGTATATTTTGGCGCGAAAATAATCTCTAAACACATTAGGGAAGCTCTGGAAAGAAGCTCATAAAGTCAGGGATGGTTTAAGTCCCAATATCTTAGGGAAATGTCAACTATGTTGAAAAAGTTTTAGGGAAAATTCTGGGAAACCCTAGGGATGTTCAAATATATTGACAAAGGTTTCGGGAAACGTCATTAGGGGTGTTGACAAAATATTGACAAAATCTTAGGGTTGAAAAATAAGGTCCTTATTCTAGAGAAACCTCAAGCTTTGGTTAAAATAGGTCATTATTTTGTAGAAGAGCTAGCCAAAATAGATCAAAAATCCGAATTATCTTTCATCTAATGAAATAAAATTATCATAAACTGTATGTAAAAATTAAAATTTTAAAGTTCATGGCCACGCGGAGAATATTTCAGTTGTTGTAATGAACTTCTGATAAAGTTTGATATTTCCACGTCTTGTGATTCTTATACTTCTGAAATCCACGGAATGGACGCGACTTTCAAAGAAGAAACTGTATTAACTTACACTCTTAGAAAGGATTTAAATTCTAATAAAGTAGCGTTAGAATATCCCTCCGCCGTACCCTTACTAGTTTGTCACTTTGAAGAGTGCTAAAATTGTATATAATATCGATTTTGCGCTCGACGACATGCCCGACTCCGATCTCGGCTAGAAATATAGTGATCTAGGTTTATATCTGTTAGAAAGGATTTAAATTCTAATAAAGTAGCGTTAGAATATCCCTCCGCCGTACCCTTACTAGTTTGTCACTTTGAAGAGTGCTAAAATTGTATATAATATCGATTTTGCGCTCGACGACATGCCCGACTCCGATCTCGGCTAGAAATATAGGTTTATATCTGTACCAGTACACGTTGATTTAAAAACAACTTCATTGATTTTAAGGTAAATTGATTTTTAAACTTTAATTTATTACCAAGAACTAATTTGTGAAACTTGAGAACATACGAAAAGTGAGGCTGATAGCAGTTTTTCACGAACTCCAAAATAAAATTGAGTTATATTTTCGGGTTGATCGTTAAAAATCGATTCAAAATATATATATACATGTCATAGAACAAAATTAACATGACAGTAAAAATACATATTTTATAATCACCATTTTCTAAATTTTTAAAATAAAATTTACAGAAATACTACGTCATCACTATAGTCACGTGATTTGGCTATTGTTTTAATTCGCCTACAGTTGATAAGGTCGCTTTCGTGCGTTCTTATTCGTGAAAGTACTTACAGAAATTCTTTTCGTACGAAACTTGCCTGATACACTGCAATTAGTTCTTCGTCCATTCTCTTGTTTAATTAATTAATTCTTGGTGTTAGATTATAAATCAGTTTTTATTTCTCGATCAGATAAACTTTTTGTTAAAATTATATGAAGTTAATTACAGGTTTTGTTAAAATCGCGCGATCCGACAAATATATTAATAATTTGGAAATTAGTAAGCCATGGTTGAGAATATATGCATGGAGGTCAGCTATAATTAATTAAATATTAATTGCAGACTTAGTTTATCACCGTGAAATAGCAGCTCGTACAAATGTTGAATATCTGTTGGTTCAATCATTGGTTTATTTATAAGGGAGCCTGCCTTTTTATTTTCTTTATTTTTCACTAAATATAGCTACCTTAATTTAAAGGGATAATGAAGCCTAAAAACAAGTTTTTTTGGAATCATCGTTTAAATAAACCTAATACAACATTAAAAAAATTAGAAACAATTATTAAACTAGAAATAAATTTAAAAAACTAGGCGTTTTGGTCAGCAACCAATTAAATATTATTGAAAATTTCAATTGTAACCAACAAAGTTTTAAATAATAGATTACCAAATTACGGTAATTTTACCATTACCTATGAATATATAGCGAGAATATCTTTGCGAGCACCCATTCATGTGCATAAATGAGTTCTGGACTTAATTAGCAATCGATGGGATATTTACAGGGACCACGGTGGTCATATAATTCCTATAAATTCCTATAATGTCCTATATTATCATGAAATGAGTTAATAGACATTTTAAATCAAAATTTGAGGTAATTTTAGTCCTATATTATCCTACAAAACCTATTTTTGTGTCCTATATTATCATGAAATGAGTTAATAGACATTTTAAATCAAAATTTGAGGTAATTTTAGTCCTATATTATCCTATAAAACCTATTTTTGTGTCCTATATAATCCTATATTTTGGAAAAAGTATTTCCTATAAGGAATTGAAATTTATGGCTGGGCTTTTTTACTTTAGGTATAAAAGCGCTGGAAGATAATATAATATTTCTGACCATTAATATGGGAGGGGTATATATGGCTTATAGGTAACTTTCTATAGCTCTGTATCTATATATTAGGGTGTAGGTACAGGCCGGCAATCGAGTCGGATCAAAGGAGACGAGCCTCCTATCATTAAAAGTCCAAATATGCCAGGACTTCGCTTAGGGGCATCAAATTCCTGACCATATATATAAGATACATTTTTTTGTTATATCAAACATATATTTTCTTCTGTAAATTTAAAGACTTGTTCGCACGAGTATAATCAAACTTTTTAAAAACCATAAGTCGCGTTCGTACTAGGCCTTGGAATCGATTTTAACCGTTTCAAAATGTGAACGGAAAACCGTCTATTCTTGAATCTATTTTGATTCGATTTCTAGAGACTGCTTCGGGAACCAGTTTCGTACCGATTCGGCTGGTTTCAACAACCGATAGATGAAGCTACAATAAATCGATTTATAAGGGTAATGCTTATTCGAGAAAGCAACTGATTAGCCGCGTTCACACTACAGACTTTGAAACCATTTTAAACCGTTTTGGAAAGGTCAAATAATAAAATTTCGGGGTCATCCGTGTAGACCTTTGATCAAGAAACCAAATTAATATCTAAAAAAGTCGATTTGAGAACTCGAAACTGTTTGAAAACGGTTCCAACGTGTCAAGTGTGAACACTTGAAATTTTGTTCGTTTCATTGCTCTTTAGCGAGCTAACTAGGCAAGATTAATTAGGTTTTAAGCTAAATTCAGAGCACTTTCATAAAAGTAAACCAGTGAATTTCGCTTTAAATACATCTTTCACGACTGTAGGCGGTTTTAAGTCAGAAATAAGAATTTTGGAAGCATTTAAAATCACAGAAATTAAAATATAAATTTTGTGGAAGCTGAAAAATTACCGCATTTACTTTTAAAAATTGGTTCAAAATGTGAACTGTCTGAATAAGGCTTTTTTTAGAAAAATGGGGGGTTGAGTCTATTTTTTTTCTTATTTTTGGACCAGGCGATGTCGTCCTAGGGCGAAGACATATTTCAGGGGTTCTAGACATTATACCAGCTTCAATACGTGATTCGACTGCAGATGGAACACTATTATAAAGAATTGGCAACCAACGTTAACTTTATTTAGAATTTAAAACTAGAGAAGGTACAGGGTTGCTGTTAGTTTAAGGAATATACAAAAACAGAGATAGAAAAGTACCCCACAAAAAAAAAGAGACCTATTTGCCACTCCCTTGTGTTTACTTTTTTAACAATTATTTTGCAATGTAGCCGAATCTATAGCGGATTAATATTAATGTTAATACCCGTATGGAATAAAAGTAGATCAGTAAGATAAATATAAAAATAAATTGAAAGGTTATTTCATGTCGGTCTTGATCGTTTTCGCAAAAATTTAATGAGATTAGTCTTAATTGTACTTTGCATTATCTTAAAAAAATTAAAACTAACTCGGATTTAAATTGATAATGAAGATTCAGGGTTTATTTTTAATCCATTGTGAGAGTTAAAATATAAAAATTATTAAAATTTGGAAACTAAAATTTTGACTCGGTGAAGTTTCGATCCGTATGACCTGGAGGGATTTTATTTTCCTGTGTCTGAAATTGGAATGATATAACCAGGGATATCTACGTATTTACAGAAGTAGATGAAACCCTCCTTTGAAGTCTACTACTCTAACGTTCGATATAGCGCTCCTCTCTGTATGGGTAAAATTCCCAATTTTACGAGATCGGAGGGGTCCTACTTCATACCCCCCTGTCTACGGAAAATTGGAAATTCTCTCTCCACAAACGACGACGTTTTTTTGACGAACTCCGAGACTGCTAGAGATATTCGCTCGACGAACTCCCGCTCCGAAAATATCTACCGTTAGGAGGCGTACGAATCGCGCTTTTTGAAACTAACCCATACAGAGAGGGGTAAACAAGACCTGGGAGTAATAGACTTCAAAGGAGGCTTTCATCGGCTTCTGTAGCAATGGATTCCAATTTTGGCTAGCCATGCATTTTTTCATTGAATTTTTTTTTGTTTAACTTGTTCTTAGAAGAGTGATTCCGAGTATCTTTGCTTCGAATGTTCTTTAAAAATATTCTCCAAGCTTATAATTAAGCAAAGGCCTAAAATTCGAGACAGTAGAGAATGTCCCCCGCGGTCAAAGTATACAAAGGTATAATTTTATTGGGTTTGGTTATAATCGAACTTTAATTAGTTTTATCGGACGCTGACAGAATAATTTAAAATTGTTTTAAAATTAACTCTTCATATTATTTTAGCCTTTAACAGCGCTTGTAATCTCCTCACATTAAAAGAATAGGCTAGCGTTTGATTGGCAAGATCTAAGGCATATAAGAAGTATTACAAAAATCGGGAAATCTGATTTTTTGAATTAAAATGAGTACCTCCGACCAATCAAAAGAAGCCTCTGTATCTTTGGTGTATTAAAATCCTTAACCGAGACACTGATTATTTTTACCTGTGCGTGCGTACAACAGCGCGTGTCGAAGGGGATTTTTCACGAATGCAAATATACAGGGGCCTCTTCTGATTGGTCGGAGGTTCTCCTTTTAATCCAATTACAAAAACGCGGTAAATATCACCTAACGCTAATAATAGAAGCGGATTGATACACAATTCTATCCTTCATAGAAAATAAACTAGTCTGTTTTAAATCTTCATAAACACGAAAAATAATAAAATTACCAAATAAATTAATGTCAAATTAGTTCGACAACTGTCAGTTATTGGCTTAGCTTAACCAAGCGAGCTTGTAATACGTGAAAAGAGAACCAATTAGAAAATTTATGATCCATGATACGAATAGTACATCCGCAACTCCATAACCGATAAGTACTTTGGGTTATATCGGTCAATTTCTGATTTATTTTTAGAGCAAAATAATCTGATCGTAATTATTAATTTAAAGGGATACTCTTAGCTGAAATTAAGTATTTTTCATAGAATTTCAAATACAAATTATTCTATGGATGTAAATTTCCTCGTAATTTATCAACTTCCAAAATTATGCTAACCCTCCCACGCTTATAATTATTATCAAAAAACTGCTAATTTAAAAATATACCTTAATTTTATACCAGTTGCTGAACGAAGTAATTGGTTTCCATTTGAACATTTGACCTTATAACCTATGAAATAAATCCCCTTAATAACCTTTAACTTCGCTGTCAATTTTGATTGGTACAAATTAATGTAATTTCATTATAAGATTGGACAAGAGGTTAATATAAAGGTCAAATTTTAATGGAATAATTTAGCTTCTTTATCTGCTTTAACTTTACTAAAATAAAAAAGTTATCGTGCTAAGAAAACATTATTCAATTTTAGCCGAAATATTCGAATTAAGCTTAATTATTTAATGGTTTAGAAGCAATGTAGTCCATAGCCTTAAATTAATAGGATATCCTGCCTTATATATTATTACTTCTAAATGAGTGAACGATTTTCTTTTAATTTAAATCAATTTTGTTTCTTGTATTCATTTATTCTTATATTTGATTTTAATTAAATATAAGTTCAATAGAACTATTTTTAATCTATTACATTTAACATAATGTATTCATTCGCTGAAGATTTCACAGTCTCGCCATGTTTTAATGAACAGTAACTGTGAATTAATTTGAGTTATATTGAAAATATTAAAAATCAATCGTTAAAGTGAGGCTGTCAAAGATTTTTATAAATTATAAATTGAAATTGAGTCATATTTTCGGGTTGATCGTTAAAAAGCGATTCAAAATATATATACATATGTCATAGAACAAAATTACCGCGTTGGTAAAAATACGTATTTTATAAAGGCAATTTTTGAAATTTAAAAAAAAAAATTCCCAACAATAGTACGTCATCAATTTATGATCGCGTGATTTCGCTATTCATTTCATTATCCCTTTAAATTTAACGAAATTTGTTCGAATAACTATCGTAGTGTATCTTGATGGCAACGGAATTTTCCAAAGTCAAGCCTCATTTATTTTCTAAGCTTAAAAACCCTACCTTTACTAATAACCGGCGCAAAATATCCTGGGATAAAGTTCACAGTAAGATTTAATCTAATCCAACCTTAAAAATATGACAAATGTAAGGTTATACACGCTACAAACAACGATTGAATTTTAATTGCAATGTGGGTAACAATATCTACGAGTTAGTGTCAGTTTAAGTCTTCACTGGGTCCTTCGTCTTAACCAATATGAATTCTAACGTATATCTAAGTTTGTACGTATTGTAATTTTAAATTGACTTCGACTAGACTTTGATTCAATCTGAGATTGCATAAATACAGATACTAAAGCGTATTATTAAATAATATTAAATTTTATATATTAAAAAAATAGTTAATTCTTACTAACTTTGGTTACGACACGAACTTAGGGTGATTACTTAATATTCCAACCACGCGCGAAAATTCCTCTTTTTATTCATAATGACGAGATCTCTACGCTTAGTAATTTTTATTTTGTCGTCAAAAACAAGTCCTATAGGAACGTTTTACCAATTTGTTCGTTATTAAAATAAACCAATGCGTTTGAAGCTATAAATATATGGGATTTAAACTATACTAATACATAATTTTCCATTAGCTCGCGAAATTTTAAGTTAAACAAAACTGATTCTACTTTTGACCCCTGCAGGACGATTCAAGCGAACCCATTATCAAATTCCCACACTGTATAAGTAGGGGAATCAAATAATATATAGTTTTACAATGTATCTTGACAGTGTTATTAATATTATTCGATACCTATCTATCTTTATATTTTTATAGACAAGTTAATTTCATATTCAGTCTAGCGAATTTCCTCCAATTTAATATATTGTTTATTAAAATTGAAATAGTGAATTTAATGGGGGATTATCATTATTTTATTTAGGGTTTTAGATTAAGGAATATGCCTATATCTTTATTGGTTGAAATTTAGTTAACAGAACCATTTTTTTACCTTATTAAATTGGATATATATAAATTTTTTGTATCTTAAAAAAAATCTTAGATTTAAACTCGTCTGATTATAATTATGATAGAGAAATTTTCTTAGAAGGGTTTCTGAGGTTTTTATGTAACGAAAATAATCTTATTGTTCGTGTGCATCATGGGATAAATCAATTTATTATCCAATAGGAATTCTTGAAATTAAAGACAAAATTCTTATCGCGAAACATTCTTACGCAATTTAATTATACGTTAATTTTATGTAAATTTGTGTAATGTGATAACACTTGAAATTAACTTTTAGACTCTTCACAATTTTTGGACATGAGGGGAAATTGGAGCAAAATATTTGTCATAATTATAGACAATCTTTAGAAATAAATTTCAATGCAATTGTAAAATTATTTTGCAAATGAAATTACGATTTTTGCAAAGATTCGTATGAAATTTAATTTAAATATGCATCAATTTCATTCTTGAAATATTTAAAAATGTAAAATTTACATTTAAATATCTTAGACAGATACTTCGCAAAATTGATTACGTAACTGAATTTGTATTTAGAATTACAAAAGGCTGTAATCGTGTAATCAGTAATAATACCCTTTATCAAAATATAAAATTTTTAAAGATAATTTGTTGAAAAATTTAAATTATCTTAAAAAGTTGATTTTAAATATTATTTAGGGTTTTAAAAAAGTATCCTAATTTAAAATTCTTCATATCATAAGAGACTTAATTCGTAATAATTAATTAAAAATTACATAGTTGTCTTAATAATTATGCCAAAATTATGTCGATAAAATTTAAATCTAGTCTATTATTATTATTTTTATTATTTAGAGGTCAAAGGTCATTGAAAATTTTATCTTATAAATGAAGTTTTAACCTTAACCTTTAATTAGCGCGTTGTAGACTAATTATCAGTATGAACTGTATCATTAATCGATTTTTTTCGCGTTGAGAAATCGATCAATATACTTCGAGTTTAAGTAAACTTAGTAATTATAGATACTTGCAATTCCAAATTCGAGTAATTTAGTACCTTTTGCGTAAGAATTCCAAAATAAAACTATAATTAAAATTTTGTAAGATATATATACACGTAATTTATCAATTTTAATATCAAACTTTATCAAGAAATATCTAAGCGGACCCGCCATGGCCCCCGGGAAGAGGGGCACTAGGACCACGTTTTGTTTGATAGAGGTGGATAAAGGGAGGGGTCTTTAAACCCCTGGTTCGCGTAAACATGGCCAGTTAAAGGAAGAATGAAAACAACAAATAATATTTTGAATTAGTTTTCATTTATTTATAATTAGTTTTATTGTTTTAAATTAATTTTGGGTTACTTTTAACTGATTTTTGATTAATTATAATTAATTTTGAACTAATTTTTAGTTGAGTTTTAATTGTGTTTGCTGAATAAACTTGGAAAAATTTGAATCCACCCTGTAAATTGTGAAAGCGGCTATACAATTAGGGCTGCTGATAAATCAAAGTGTAATGAACACATTTAAGTAGTTCCATTTGCTTAGACACAAAGACTAACGGTTAATTTTAAATATATATTATTTTTATTTATTAGTTTATTTGCCATATAATTTTGTTACAGTTTCTTTACCATTTTTTTTATTTTTTTTTACAGAATTAACGCTTAAAGAGGCTTCCAGCTGCTCGAAGGCGCCCGAGGCTAGCTTCAATCACTCGTAAACTAAAGTCCGGAAAAACAAAAAATGGCGCGTTGAACTGAAGAAGAAAACTGCTCGAAACCTTCATTAATTACATCGGGTTCTCCGACGCCTAGGCTTCATTAGCTATAGGTAGGTGCGCTTTTACCTAGCGTGTAATTAGAGCACGTTTCAATTAATAGGAGCGTGTGCTGCTCGATAAGTTAAGCCTCGGTTTTGTGTCACTAGCCATACACTGCGTCGATTTTTAATAGGCCTAATTCGTCTATCGCCCTTGCTGTAATGAATTAACGCGTGATAACAAGCCTATAGAGAAACTGTCCACGAAAATTTCTCATAATTTTTGTTTTTTTAATCGAAAAAAATTATTAGTACCCAATTACTGTTCGTACAAAACTAGAAATCTCAGGGAAATAATTTAAAGGCCACAAATGCAGGGAAATTTAAAAATATTAGTGACGTTCAGGGAGGTTTGGGCATAATCTAAATGAGTTTTGTAATTAAATAGATCAAAATATCTGTTAAATATACCAAATTTTGGATATTGGTTGGGTTTATCTATATATATTTGGTGGTCTTGGACCTGTAAATCTCGGAGATATATTTGTGGAAAAAAAACCTCGAAAGTGTAGGGAAATATTTATGGAAAGACGTGGAAATTTCAGGGAAATATTTGTGGAAAAACTTGGGAATTTCAGGGAAATATTTCTTGAAAACCTGGAAATTCAAGGGAAATGTTTGTGTAAAAAAGTTGGTAATTTCAGGGAAATATTTATGGAAAAACGTGGAAATTTCAGGGAAATATTTGTTAAAAAACGTGGAAATTTCAGGGAAATATTTGTTGAAAAACGGGGAAATTTCAGAGAAATATTTATGGAAAACGTGGAAATATCTGGGAAATATTTGTTGAAAAACGTGGAAATTTCAGGGAAATATTTGTAGAAAAACCTGGAAATTTCAGGGAAATATTTGTTGAAAAACCTGGAAATTTCAGGGAAATATTTGTTGAAAAACGTGGAAATATCTGGGAAATATTTGTGGAAAGACCTGGAAATTTCAGGGAAATATTTGTTGTTGGGAAATCTGTTTCCCAAAAGTTGTATCGAACACTATCAAAATTTTCGCGTCACTTTAATTTAGGCTGTCAGTAATTCCAACGCAATTCAAATAAATTTTGAGTAGAATTATCGTAAAGATCGATAAAAATCGATTACAGAATACATATTTACAAAACAGTTAAAAATTCGACGTCTATGGATAAAGGATTAGTTTTTTGCCTGCACTGTTTGCCGTTAGTGGACGCTTATGAAGCTCAGGTTTCGTTATTAATCTTTATTAAGATTAGATATAGGAGTTTAGGTTTCATAGATTAATCCGTCTAACAATTAAAAATAAGACATTTTATCTTCATAACAAACGTGAATTGTTCTCACGAAGACGGGGAAACCAAAACCAGCAATATCGTGAGGAAAACGTGATTGCATTACTTGGTACGTGACAATGGTTAACCCACGCCCGCGAACCATAAGACCTCCAAACTCTAAATTTTATCACCCCAGTTTTATTTGGCTGTCAGTGGCAGAACCACCGCGATTGAATGGGGGGAGACCATATCAGATGTCAAAAGCTTTAAAGAAATTTAAGTTTTTGAGAATTGGGCTATATTTTTTTTTTAACCGCGACCAAGGCTTAGGTATATATGTTTTTTGGGGATCCTCTTCTACCCTCCCTGTATTTTAGCACGTGTCTCGCGAGATAATCCTGTAGCTGGTTCATTGTTGTCTCCTAGCAACGAGGTCACCCTTGGTAAGGCCGCGCTCGGCGTTGAATAACCCCCCCCCCCGCGGGATATCAAAACCCACCAACACCGAAAAAAGTTGGACCACGCTTGACCCCAGCGACACTAGTTTCGCAAACTATAGAGGGAGGTAGCACCCCCTTTAAAAAAAATCTCCTTTCCACGAAAAGAAACAAAAAAATATCGAAAAACAAGTAACGCGAGTGAGGTCTTTTTGAAACTAGGTTTACGTGTTTGCATTAATTGTTCAGATCGATTTAGGTTGAAAACTAAATGAAATACTAGCAGAAGCCGTTGAAACCCTCCTTTGAAGTCTATTACTCCCTGGTCTTGTCTACCCCTCTCTGTATGGGTTAGTTTCAAAAAGCGCGATTCGTACGCCTCCTAACGGTAGATATTTTCGGAGCGGGAGCTCGTCGAGCGAATATCTCTAGCAGCCTCGGAGTTCGTCCAAAAAACGTCGTCGTTTGTGGAGAGAGAGAATTTCCAATTTTCCGTAGACAGGGGGGATGAAGTAGGACCCCTTCTAACTCGTAAAATTGTGAATTTTACCCATACAGAGAGGAGCGCTATATCGAACATTAGAGTAGTAGACTTCAAAGGAGGGTTTCATCGGCTTCTGATACTAGTATAATTTTCGGAAAGGTCGTTAAAAATATTCAAAATATATATTAGTGTATCGTTTTACGTGTCGCGTGTTCACGTATTATCTTTATAAATCGATTTATCGTAGCTTCATCCATCGGTTGTTGAAACCAGCCGAATCGTTACGAAACTGGTTCCCGAAGCAGTTTCGAGATATCGAATCAAATCGATTGGGAAAAAGAACGGTTTTCCGTTCAGCTGTCTCTAGGGAAACGTTTTGAAACGGTTTAAATCGATTTCAAGGCCTAGTATGAACGCGGCCTCGAGGCTCTAGGTAGAATCAGAAGCCGATGAAACCCTCCTTTGAAGTCTGCTACTCTAATGTTCGATATAGCGCTCCTCTCTGTATGGGTAAAATTCCCAATTTTACGAGATCGGAGGGGTCCTACTTCATACCCCCCTGTCTACGGAAAATTGGAAATTCTCTCTCTCCACAAACGACGACGTTTTTTGGACGAACTCCGAGGCTGCTAGAGATATTCGCTCGACCAAATTCGCTCCGAAAATATCTACCGTTAGGAGGCGTACGAATCGCGCTTTTTGAAACTAACCCATACAGAGAGGGGTAGACAAGACCAGGGAGTAATAGACTTCAAAGGAGGGTTTCATCGGCTTCTGGTAGAATGGAAAGGGGGAGATGGTATCAAAGCTACATAGTATCTCACCCGACTTAAAGATGGCGCCAAAAGTCAACCCGTGTTTTGTCGATGTCATTGAGGGTATGTCCAAGAGTCATCTCTTTGTAAGTCTATCTCTGGTTACGGACACCCTTCCTCATCGTCCCATAAGTTACCCTTACCTCAAAACACGTCCACGTAAAAACGGCGAGGCATAGAAAAATAGAAGGAACTGAGCTCGGGCTATACTATTAGATTTCAACTTTGCACCTCGGTCACGTTTCTCTTTTAAAGGGAATGAAATAGGGGGTTGCCGGCGAGAACGGTGGACCTTTTTCTCTCGTCCTCTTTTGCCTTTGCCTTACGGAAGAATATATATAAGCTCTATATGGCTGCTATGCCTTAGCACTTTTCTGTCGAAATCGAATTGTCCTGGCCGCGTGGCTCGCGACATTGGAGCTAGGAAATGCATTGAGAAGAAGAACGTATATTAGAATGAAGGCACGTATTACCCAAAATGTTTTTGGTCCCCGTGCCACTAACCAAACTTTGCTAGGCTTGGGGATTTTGTCACAACACCCCGCCCGACGCCCGTGAAAAAAGGTCTAGTAAATTATATCAGATTGTTCAAAATTTCCAAAATTGCGAGACCTATTGAATTAGAACATTTATGTTTATGATCTTAAGGGTGTTTGGGTTTATGATAATTAAGCCGCGTTCATACTAGGCGTTGAAATCGATTTAAACCGTTTCAAAACGTTTCCCTAGAGTCGACGTGTGAACTTGTAACTGAATATCGGTTTGATTTTATCGTTTCAAATCGATTTAGAAATGCTAGTGTGATCGTAGCTATAAACTACGTTCATACAAGGCCTTGGAATCGATTTAAACCGTTTCAAAACGTTTCCCTTTTGTCGTGTGAACGGGAAACCGTCTTTTCTCGAATCGATTTGATTCGATTTCTCGAAACTGCTTCGGGAACCAGTTTCGTACCGATTTGGTTTCAACAACCGATAGATGAAGCCACAATAAATCGATTTATAAAGATTTATAAATCAATTTGACTTGGTTCGAACATCTCTTGGATTCCTCCAATACTTCCTCCAAGTTATATTTGAGGGAGTGATCACGTGGTGGTCAACTGGGGTGAATTTGCGCGTGGCTCAGATATGGGATAAGGAGTCCCTGGGGAGATTTGGGTGACTTCCAGACGGTACCGCTATGTACGCTTTCATAGTACGATACGTCTTTTAGTTTTATCGGCCCATCAATTTTCACCCCAAACCCTCCTAGAAATGAATCCCTCCATTTTATTTACAATTCTTCAGAAAGACCCCCGAAAGATATCCCACCCTATATGTTCAAATCCCACGAGAATCAGACCCATTTTACTAAATGTCCAAATACTTCCTAGTAGATCGGAAGCTCTGCTCATTTTATGAGTCATTTTCGCGATAGGAGAACCATATTTGGGTTAAAGTATTATTTACTTATGATATTATTCAATATAGTTTTACTTTAAATTATCAATTACCAGTGTAATTTAATTTCAAACTCGGTAATTTACTGGTAAAATTATCTATAAAATTAATTTCTGTAACTGATAAAATTTACTGTAAAAATCCATGATCTTTGATAATATTTCCAGTTAAATTTATCGGTAATTTACTGATACAATTACCTATGTTTTCTATCAGTAATTTACTGGGAAATTACCTGTTTTCTATCAGTAATTTACTGGGAAATTAACTATTTTCTATCGTTAATTTAGTGAGAAAATTACCAGTTTTCTATTGGTAATTTAGTGAGAAAATTACCTGTTTTCTATTGGTAATTTAGTGAGAAAATTACCTGTTTTCTATTGGTAATTTAGTGAGAAAATTACCTGTTTTCTATCGGTAATTTAGTGAGAAAATTACCTGTTTTCTATCGGTAATTTAGTGAGAAAATTACCTGTTTTCTATCGGTAATTTAGTGAGAAAATTACCTGTTTTCTATCGGTAATTTAGTGAGAAAATTACCTGTTAAATCTATCGGTAATTTAGTGAGAAAATTACCTGTTAAATCTATCGGTAATTTAACGAGAAAATTACCAGTAAAATCTTTTGGTAATAATCATCTATCTATCAGTAATTTAGTGATAAAATTACCAGTAAAATAAATTATCATTATTGATAATTAACTGATAAAATACCAGTACTTGTTTTCAAATAATGTATACCGTTTTAAATTACCCGAAAACGAGGTATATTTTTACTCGATTTTCGTAAAATAACAGTATACCAATATGATATAATAACTTGAACTGACTGCGCGATCGAAGCTATCCTACCTGTAGATCAAAGTAAAAATAGACGTAATAGGGATATCCAATACCTTTATACGTATTGTCAAATCAATGTGAAATTGATAATATTGTATCTTTCGTACGGAAAATGTGGCTCCATCTGAATTATAGATGTTGAACTAAAATCAATAGAATTTATTCTATTGGGGGTTGTGAATACATACTTCTATATTTTGATAGAATTTGTTGTCTCCTCCCAATCTAGTTCTAATTTATCTGATTAAAGGGAAAGTAAACACTAATCTTAATATATTCAAACATTTCAACAAAAATACAGTGTTTCTCTGTAATTCAAAATAGATTTCAAACTCACGGAATTATAGTTTCGAAGTTTTTTAATTTCAAAAGGGTTCAATTGTTGATGACAATAGCTGCGTTCATACTAGGCCTTGAAATCGATTTACACCGTTTCAAAACGTTTCGCTAGAGTCTTTTCTCGAATCGATTTTGATTGGATTTCTTGAAACTGCTTCGGGAACCAGTTTCGTACCGATTCGGTTTCAAGAAGAAGCTACGATAAATCGATTTATAAAGATAGTGTGTGAACGCGTGACGCTTAAAACGATTCCTGGCGATTTTAATATCGGTTTGATTTTTACAGTTTCAAATCGATTAAGAAATGCTAGTGTGACCGTAGCTAATTGTGGTCGTCTTAAGCCGCGTTCATACTTGAATTCGTTTCAAAACGTTTCTCTGCAGCTGTTTTTCTTGAATCGATTTCTCGAAACTGCTTCAGGAACCAGTTTCCAACCGATTCTCTTTCAATAACCAACGTAGGCGCTTAAAATTATTCCTCGGGTTTGATTCTTCCGTTTGAAATCGATTGCGGATACGCTAGTGCGAACGTAGCCTTAGAAAAAAAGCGCGTGCTTTAGAATTAAATTTTTTCACGCGCCATTTTTATAAGATATTTCATTAACATCGGCAATTTCGTTTTCTCGAGAATATTTCCCGCCAAAAATTTTAAAAACCAATTTAGGCTTAGCTAGTCTAGCTAGTTAGCGACTAAATTAACTGTTAATTATAG
Source organism: Odiellus spinosus (assembly GCA_963920705.1). NCBI lineage: Eukaryota > Metazoa > Arthropoda > Arachnida > Opiliones > Phalangiidae > Odiellus > Odiellus spinosus. The sequence goes on from OY987238.1 coordinate 13,900,600, forward strand.
CGGTAACCTTTTTAATCAGTTTTAAGAGTCAGAATCAATTAAAAATCACTTGTTTTTCATTGTTTAGTATACCTTTTTATATGACTTTGCTTTTATTTTTATTTTTTTTTCGAAATATGACATAATACTCTAATGAGAGGAAATCCATCCCTTGTAAATACGAGGCAGGATCTGTATTACGAAACCATGCGTGTCGAAACATATAGAGAGTGTTATTATACAATACTATAAAATATTTAGCGAATTAAATAGGTTTAATTAAATTCAATATAAAAGGGGTCAATATTTGTAGCAAGGCCGTTCGTATGTAAAAGTTAATATAATTATATTTGAGATCAACAGATGTACAATATCACTGGTAAATCCCGCTTTATGGTTTACAACAAGACATATTACGATTGGTACGTGGTTCTGAAAGTTTTGTCGCTCAAGGAGAAAGCTCAAAAGGTTGAGATACTGATTTTGAAATTGCCCCCTCTAGCGGTTGAGATTGGAACTAAGTAAGCTATGTTAATATCGCGTTGAACTTTCTAGACGTTTACGGGGGTGATAATGTATCGACTGAATACAACTCTCTGGGGAAACGGAGCGTGACTCGCCTGGCAGTAAATAAATCAATTTCGAGTCTGATTTACGCTGTACAACTTTCGGAATGAAATTTTTGGGTGAAACCGTGGACTTTTTTTTAATTTTTGGGTTTTGGTAGAAGCTTTGCTTTGAATTGTTTCGTCAGAATGGAGTCTGTATCATAATACTAACAGAAGCCGATGAAACCCTCCTTTGAAGTCTACTACTCTAATGTTCCATACAGCGCTCCTCTCTGTATGGGTAAAATTCACAATTTTACGAGTTAGAAGGGGTCCTACTTCATCCCCCCTGTCTACGGAAAATTGGAAATTCTCTCTCTCCACAAACGACGACGTTTTTTTTTGACGAACTCCGAGACTGCTAGAGATATTCGCTCGACGAACTCCCGCTCCGAAAATATCTACCGTTAGGAGGCGTACGAATCGCGCTTTTTGAAACTAACCCATACAGAGAGGGGTAGACAAGACCCGGGAGTAATAGACTTCAAAGGAGGGTTTCATCGGCTTCTGATACTAAACATTATCATTTTGTTTTTGCCATCCTGGCGCGCCACGTTTTGATGTTCCACCCTCAATATACGGGCTATCTTTTTATTTCGGGTATCAAGGACCGCTGTAGAGTGACAAGTTTAAATGAATAGGCGTGTACTCCATAGATTTCACCTCTAATCTATATGCAACAATGAGTCGACAAAATTTTATCTTTTCTCCTTTAGCTGGTGGTAGAGCTTCAAATATCTCGGAGAAGAGGTTGACTGAGGTATAGCGAGGCGTGTGGAGGTCGGAGGGAGGGTAGGAGAAGGGGTTTCCTAGCCGGGTCAACTGTCGGCCACGCCCTTTTCATGTCCGCCTAGAACACCCCCCATTTTCAAAACCCCTTCCACATATAGTTAGGTTCAGTTTTTGGTTTTCAACGCGTGCCAAGTTAATCGGGTTATCTTTTATCTTTATGATTTAGTTACGAAGAGATAAAGGTGTTGTATTGTATGTACTGCAAATTTAAAATGGAATTTTTGGCAAACTCAGCATCATTTTGAGCTCCCAAAACTAAAATATATTGATTGTGGAAATTCAGCATCACTATACTATTTTTGCCATTTTTCTCTGACTCTGACGTTTTATGATTTTTAATCTTTTGGCGTTGGTTTTTGGGGTAAAGTTGCCGCCTTACATTACATTACTTTAAAATGTAGGATATTTAGGTCAGGGAAATTCAAAGAATTTGGAAATTTAGTCTTAAATATCCAGGAAAAACTTAATTTTGAATTTTTAATTTAGACTTTCAAGATCAAGGAAAAAGTTAATTTTGAAATTTAGGTTTTTCAAGATCAGCGTAAAAGTTAATTTTTTAAATTTAAATAAAGCTTTAAGTTTAGGGAAACTGATTTCACAGACTTTTAGTCAAATGCATCTCTAGTAAAATTAAAAAATATATTAACCCAAAATCTATGAATGACTGATATCATTAATATTAAAATTGGTGTAACCCCTTTTAGACTTTTGGTGTGTACACTAATAGGTTGCAATGTAGCGAGAGTTGAGGCGTATTAATACACTATGTTAAGCCTCCTTAGAAGGCAAAATATTTCTACAAACCTCTTACGCACTGGGATGGTTCAATTTTTTGGATTTTTGATGGAAATTTGGATCTTTTTCTTCTTTGTATCGGAAAATGAGTGGGATGAGAAAAAGATGAGAATTTTGGGTCGCTGCTCGTCGTCTTTTAGACGGATGTACTTATATAAAAATATGACAGGCCGCATTGCGGCTCTATGATTGACATTCAAGCGGATAAATCAATGCCAGCCGCCATCGCGCGGACTACGCATTTTTTAGCTGACACCAATCCTTAAAGGAAACGTGAAACTTAACCAATTCTTCAAGTTATACGTTAATATTTTATCTTTAATACGTTTATAAGGTCAAGGGTCATGATAAATTCCATCGAAGTTAAGAAAAATAAGGGTCGAAGGTCAGGATAAACTTAGGAAAGTTGATAAACGTCATGGGAGTTAGAAGTAAAGGTTGAAGGTCAGGATAAACTTCATAGGAGTTAAGAGTAAGGGTTGAAGGTCAGGATAATCGTCATAGGAGTTGGAAGTAAAGGTTGAAGGTCAGGGAAATTAGAAGTAAGGGTTGTGGGTCAGGATAAACGTCAGAATTTGGAAGTAAAGGGTTGAAGGTCAGGATAAACGTCATGGGAGTTAGAAGTAAGGGTTGAAGGTCAGGATAAACGTTATGGAAGTTAGAAGTAAGGGTTGAAGGTCATGATAAACGTCATGGGAGTTAGAAGTAAAGGGTTGAAGGTCATGATAAACGTCATGGGTGTTAGAAGCAAGGGTTGAAGGTCAGGATAAACGTTATGGGAGTTACAAGTAAGGGTTGAAGGTCAGGGAAACTAAAATTAACTCTTTGTTGTCATCATAAACTACAGGAAAGTAGAAAATACGTACTAAATGTAATGATAAAAGTCAGAAAAATTGAAATAAGTCTTTAACATCATGATAAACATGATAAAAATATCTTTCGTTAAAATTCTCTCCTTGGAGCGTCTGTTAGGTATATTTCAGTTTGCCTTTAATACGAGAAAGCCGCGAGCTAGCTTGATATTAAAAATAAAGAGAGCTGATCGGGTGCCCGGTGTCATCCGAAACCGTTTTAAAACGTATTAGTAGAGCTAGCTCGCCTCGTACTAAATTTATGCTAAAATATGCCGTTGCAGACACCCTCGTTCGCCCGCCAGTGAAAGAAGCTGACGTTATACAGCGCCAGCTACCGGGCAGGGGGGAAAAAGCTTCCCAAATATATATATTTTTTGGGGACCGTTTTTTAAGGCTAACGGCTGTTGGGACGCCCCCGTTCACCGCAACGAGGCCACTGATGACGGATTATTTGGCGCGAAAAAAAAAAATAAAAACCTTCACCAGGCCCGCCTTATTACTTTAGCGGTAATGTTCCGCGAGCGGCCAGCTCAGCCTACGAGTCAACAAACGATTCTTTAATGGAGGGAAAAGAAAAGTAAAAATCCAAAAAATAACCAAATCGACTGAAGAATAAAATAGAATTCGTCCAAATGGAAAAAAAATCTTGGGGATTTAGCATTGTTTTAATACCGTAAATTATTTTAAGATTTTCAAGGGTTTTGAAGTTAAAATTAACATGAGACACTCGTTAAAGATTATTCCGCCACTGATAGAAATCGAGCAAAAATCCAAATGTGACCACTATCTTAAAATGGCCGTAACTTTTCTTTACTATCACCTAGGCCTAAACCGATTGCGCCATTAGAAAGAAGACACTCCCTAGATTAACTTAAAATTATAAAATTAACATGAGCCACTCGTTAAAGATTATTCCGCCACTGATAGAAATCGCGCAAATATCCAAAAATGATCCCTATCTTAAAATGGCCGTAACTTTTCTCTACTATGTCCTAGGCATAAACTGTGATTACCATTAGAAAGAAGACATTCCCTAGATTAATTTAATTTTAACATGAGCCACTCGTTAAAGATTATTCCGCCACTGATAGAAATCGGGTAAAAATCCAAAAATGACCACTATCTTAAAATGGCCGTAACTTTTCTCTACTATGTTCTAGGCATAAACTGATATTACCATTAGAAAGAAGACATTCCCTAGATTAATTTAAAATAATTAAATTAACATGAGCCACTCGTTTAAGATTATTCCGCCACTGATAGAAATCGAGTAAAAATCCAAAAATGACCCCTATCTTAAAATGGCCGTAACTTTTCTCTACTATCACCTAGGCCTAAACCGATTGCACCATTAGAAAGAAGACATTCCCTAGATTAATTTAAAATTATAAAATTAACATGAGCCACTCGTTAAAGATTATTCCGCCACTGATAGAAATCGAGCAAAAATTCAAAAATGATCCCTATCTTAAAATGGCCGTAACTTTTCTCTACTATCACCTAGGCCTAAACCGATGGCACCATTAGAAAGAAGACATTCCCTAGATTAATTTAAAATAATAAAATTAACATGAGCCACTCGTTAAAGATTATTCCGCCACTGATAGAAATCGAGCAAAATTTCAAAATTGACCCCTATCTTAAAATGGCCGTAACTTTTCTCTTTTATGTCATAGGCATAAACTGATATCACCATTAGAAAGAAGACATTCCCTAGATTAATTTAAAATAATTAAATTAACATGAGCCACTCGTTAAAGATTATTCCGCCACTGATAGAAATCGAGCAAAAATCCATGGAAATATATTACAAAATTTCCACACGAATCCGGCTCTGCTTCAGGGGTTTTTATCGAGCATCTTGTTTTTGGAATCAGCCCCTGATTTCGCGTTAAATCTTAAACCCTATCTTAATTAAGAAATTTGCTAGATTAAGAATAGTGATGCGAAAAATGATGAGGTTATGTTTTTTTTTATCATTCTTTCTCCTCATCCAATTGTTCTTTGATGTGGAAAATCCATTTTTTTATGTGTACGTATGTATGTGTGTGTTGGAGTCGCGAAAGCGAGTCTAGAGGGGAATATTTGGAGTCTTAAATCGTTGCTCATCTTCTGTTTATCCTTCCATTTTTTCGGGGCGAGCGAATCCCAATCAGAACGAATTATTAAGACCCGAGGCTTATTAGCAGACGACCCTTAATGACCCGAGGCGTTTAGCGTCGACCGTGTATAGACACATTACGCCACAATTGACAGAAAACCACTCTTAATTTTACCCTTTCCATAGTTAGCTTTTTCGTGTTTTTTTTGGTGATAATGTTGAATCTAAGAGATGTGGCAAATTATATCAAAAATTACTTTTAATATTAATTTGCTGGGTTAATATTAGGCCTTGAAATCGATTTTAAACCCTTTCAAAATGTTTCCCTAGATTCGTGTGAATTAGAGAACCATCTTTTATCGAATCGATTTGATTCGATTTCTCGAAACTGCTTCGGGAACCAGTTTCGTACCGATTTTGTTTCAACAACCGATAGATGAAGCTTTAAATAAATCGATTGAAGATAATGCGGGAACGCGTGACGTTTAATACGATTTCTGGCGATTTCAAATCGATTAAGAAACGCGAGCGTGATCATACCCACATCTTTTAAATTTTTCATTATCACCTTATCATAACTCTGGCGTACTTGAATCTTTTCTGTCTGTGGTGGATTTTAAGGGCGAAATTTCCATTGGTTGGTTGATTTGCTCGACGCAACTTTGCTTTGGCTAGCGTACGGGTTTCTCTTTCTGCTCTAGATGGCTTTTTCTTTTGGCGCGGAATAGTGGATGTTGGAGTAATGGAATTAGCAAGTCTAATACGACGAAACGTGTAAAAGGGACAACTGCATTTAAATGGGCCTCAAACAGTTTCTCAGCTAGACCCCCTAGCTTAAGATACCCTCTTAGGTCCACGGAACAACCACCGTCCCCCCTATGAACCCCCCGACACGATTTTGCATTCAGAAACCAGCTTCATACAAACGAAAGCCCGTCGCGAATTTTTTTTTAAACTGGATTAAGAAATTCATTAAGATATTAGCTTACATTTAAATCTGATACTCAATATATTTTAAAGTTAAAACATGTTATTTTAATTTAATTTTGGAAATTTATTCTTAAATAACAGGGGAAATTGAGAAAAATGACAAAATATCAAGGGATATTGAGAAATATATTGAAATATTGATAAAAATATTAAATTATCAGGGGCTATTGATAGATAAAAATTATCAGGGGCTATTGATAGATAAAAATTTCAGGGGCTATTGATAGATAAAAATTATCAGGGGCTATTGATAGATTAAATTATCAGGGGCTATTGATAGATTAAATTATCAGGGGCTATTGATAGATAAAAATTATCAAGGGCTATTGATAGATTAAAAATTATCAAGGGCTATTGATAGATTAAATTATCAGGGGCTATTGATAGATTAAATTATCAGGGGCTATTGATAAATAGATTAAAATATCAGGTGAAATTGAGAAATCTAGTCAAAATATCTGGATAAATTGAGAAATATCTGGGTAAATTGAAATGGTCAAAATAAATGGTAAAATTAAAAATAGGCCGAAATGTCTCAGGGAAAAAAATCAGTAAATTTCAAAATAGGCCGAAATGTCTCCGGGAAAAAATCAGAAAATTTCAAAATAGGCCGAAATATATAGAAAATAATAAAAAGAAAAAAACAAAAATATATAGATAGGAGTCTCTGGAAAGCTGGAAAATATGCCCAAAATTCACAGCAAAATAGTGAAAAATCCTTGAAACCCTCTGTGAAAGTATGAAAATAGGTCAAAATAATTAGGAGAAATGTAAAATTAGCCCAAAATATTAGAGATAATGTAAAAATATTGAGAAATAATTGAAATTTATACCACGGGATAAATCATGGAAAGACGCGAAATTTCAAATTTTCAACTGGTATACAATAAAAACGTTTTTTGTGTGCGCTAGCCTTAAGGCTTAAAGCCCGAGGTTTTAAAGGCGCTAAAGTCAATTCATCGGAGCATGGTTTGGCGCGTGTGGTGGTCTAGCCCATTTGGGTTTTCACTTTCTTTCTGAAGCAGGGACGACGTCCCTTTCCCCGTGATTTATTTTGGGTAAATTCTTTGTTTTCCTACACTGAGGTTAGAATTTTATTTTTAAAATAGGAACCATTATCCTCTGAACGTAAATATAGTTTTGTAGTTTTGAGCGACTCTTTTTTTTTTTATCCGAATAGTTTTTCTATTTACCCTATAGTTTAAAAAGGCTGCCATAGATTTTTTTTTCGAATGTCTATGGTTTAATTTTGTTTTTATTACACTTTTAAAACCCCCTATTAACTCTAAATTAAAATTAAGGCATATTTTCGGGTTGATCGTTAAAAAACGATTCGAAATATATATACATATGTCATAGAACAAAATTACAACGACTGTAAAAATACATATTTTATAATCACCATTTTAGAAATTTTTAAATTAAAAATTTCCCGCAATCTACGTCATCACTATCGTCACGTGATTTCGCTATTGTTAAGAAAGAGCCTACAGTTGATTCTCGCGCGTATTTCTTGCACGTGATTAGGTCCCTTTTGAGTTGTCATTTTCGTAAAAATACTCAAACCAGGAAGACTAAATTATCGTTAATATCAGTTTGATTCCATTCAAATTAAAAAAAATAATAAAACCGAATTTTCACTATTAAGCACAATGTAACTTTATTAAGTTAATGTCTAGTGAATAAATTATAATATATAATAATACATTATAATAATTTAAACTCCAATATTCACGTATAATAATTAATACCGAGTCTAATTACAAAGTTATAAACATAATAAAAATATTACAAATCTGTAAAATTTCGCGGGAAAAATGATATTTTGCACCCAAATTTATCAAATTCAAACGACTAGTTTAGGCTTTTACGCGTTATTCTCTTTAGTTCGTGGCTGTATTCTGGAAAATCGATAATCCTGGAGATAGGGGAGCCTAGTTCTAAGGTGAAGCTCCACCATTGGCGGGCCGGCTTTTAGATTTAAGGTCACGGCGCGAGCGGCGAAGACTCAATGTATCTACGCGGAAATTTTCGCGTCCATAATTAGCATAATAGTAGTTTAGCCCCCCCGATTTTAAATTATATCCCCCGCGCTTTTGTTATAAAATTTTACACTTTAACGCTTTCCAGAGAATGATAGATATAGGAACCTCTTTTTTTTGGGGAGAAAGGGTAGAGGATTATATAAAAAAAAAAAAAAAAAAAAAAAATCGAAATTTAGGATGATGAATAAAAAACGCGGGAAAATTCTTCTTCTTCGCGTGATAAGAATTTCACGGCTCACTTGATACAATTTTTATTATAACCACTGAATTACATTTTAAGACTTCTTTTTTTATACTATAATATATAGGAATATATAATGAGGTAATATATCACCTGGTTATAATAAATCTTATTAAATTATTTGTAACCAATAGTCAATCTTTATCGCTTGAAATCATATTAACATTTATTATTGATATTTTTAAGATTAAAGGAAATATAAAATTGGGTCAATCATATTATTTCAGGCTTCAACAGCGCTTGTAATGTATTCCTAATATTAATAGAATAGGCCCGCGTTTGATGCCTAAGATCTTGACCATCAATCGCCGGCCAATTCTTTTAATTTTTAAACATTACAAGGCACTGTTGAAGGCTGGAATAATATGATTGGCCGAAAATAAATTCAAAACCCTGGTTATAATTCAATAGACCAGACGTATATAATAACCCCCTTCGGGGGGAAGTATGAAAGCCCCTATACTACCAATGCTAAAAATCACGAACAACAAGAGCCCGCTGCTGACTATCTAGGCCACTAGCTCGCGCTGGACTTCTCAATGTCGCTACTCTAGTAAATGGTCTTTGTATAAACAAGACGGCTCGATTTGCGTTTAGAACTTCCTGTCTCGGGAGTCAGGCTGTCTGTTAAAATGGAGTCGAAGGTTGACTTCGGCTCGCGAGTTCCGGAAGCGCGCGTAGGGAAAATTTAGTGAGGTTCAAAATGGTGTAACTATTTTTTGGGAGTAAAGCGGTGTGTCGATCCGCCGCGATTTACGCCGGGCACTCGTTGTTCGTCGATTTTGCCTACCTTTCATACTTCCCCCCGAAGGGGGTTATTATATACCTCTGAATAGACATAGATATTATTCAATTAATAAAATAGATTTCTCATGGAAAATCATCTAATGGAAGAATACTTTCATGATGGTAACCTATACATAATCTAGTTACATCCTAGCTGGCCATCAATACATAAACCTTTTTATATAGATCCTATAACCTCGAAACACTGGAGATCGAGGGATGAGAGATAGGGTATATATAAGATGTACGTCTTTTATTGGTCGGTTGCATCAGTGGAAACCGTGCTGGGGTGTCGATCTCGCCAATTTCTTGGGGGATTCTTGATCGGATTAGGGGAAATTGGTCGTTACTATCCTGTATACCTTAATCCAATCTGCTCCTGGTTGTTCCCCGGTCGTTGGAAGAACGTGTGTAGTGATATAGTCATTACTCGCTAGTCGGCTACTTCCTTCAGACCCATATCAGTACTAGTAATGTTAGGACCTTTGGGGGTGATGATTACCACTTTTTCTGCAGGCGGGCCACAAATAGCTTCATGACCACTATCCTGGAATTAATTCTAGTCAACATATTTCGTAAAGATAAAGTGCATTTGGAAATTTAATTATTACAACCTCAATCACTTTAACTGTAAATTAACGAGAAACTTTTGTGAAATTTAATTTTTGATTGATATTTTTAGTTAATTAGCCCACTTGGCTAATTAGTAATTAGGGTCGTATCTTCTCCGGATCTTTTCCTAGAGTGTTGAACCCGTGTTCCTCGAATAGCCCAAATATTAATCTGAAAAATGAGCTCTTCCATCTTTAAATAGACCCAACCAAAATTAAGTTATACAATTTTAAAGTGTTCAGAATTAGAAGACCCTATCACTTATACGGTGAGTTCAAATGATCTTCATGAATCCAGCTAAGCCTTTTTTAAATACTGTTGGATTAGGTTTATTTAAAAGATAAGGAATCGTTTGTTTTTCGGTTGTTTCACTTCTATAATTATCACCTTCTGATACTACTCGTAGATTTGAAATAGATTATTTCTGGTAATTTAGGTCATTCTATCAAGGAAGGGTTAAATGTATAAGTTTTAATTTCGTACATAAATTATAAAACTACATCGCGCGCTGACTGCGTTTCTAATTTGTCCCCGATATCTGGTCCCCTCTGTAGTTCGCGCGCGTTTGTCTAGATAAGCTAACCTTCGCCTTGATATTGTAGGCAAAGCGGCGCTTTTAGTAGGCGCGGGAGATTCACTCTACTTGGCGTATACGTTACGGTATATAGCCGAGGCTTAGGATGGTACCGTAACTTCTGTCAGAGAGACACGTGTCTATGGGCGCGATGTTGATACACTTTCTAAAAGCGCGGGAAAGGGGACATTTTCGCGTCGTTCGCGGATCAGTGGCTGCTTCGGGGGTCTTTAATCGGGGTGACAGCGCGTGCTTCTATAGCCGCGTGTGCCCCCTAAGTTTCATTCGCGCCCACATGCCCCCGAAGACTCTCCCAAAAGCGAATCGTTTTCAGACGCCACGTGTCGCGAAACTTTGGGTTTCGCTTTTCATCGGGATTCGGGCGTCAGATCCACGCGGGCACACTCTCGAGACCAGCGCCCGACCATCCCCAAAGAGATGACGTTACATCAGCTAGACCTTTTAAAGTACAAGTATATTAAGTTAAATGTTTTAAAATTTCGTGCCTAAGCCTTGTAGTTTCAAGTTTTACGCTTTTCGATTTCAAATCTTTCGCGAATAAATGTCAAGTACCTGGATTGGTTTAGATTATTTTACATTTTATGCTGTACTTCAATGGGTTCTTTGTCTAAATTCACAAGGTTTTGGTTAAAAAATTTACATGGGTTTGTTGTATTTGAATTTCTTCTTGATTGTGTCTCAGTGTCTTCTTAATTGCGCGTCAAATGTCTTCTTGATTGCGCGTCAAATGTCTTCTTGATTGCGCGTCCAATGTCTTCTTGATTGCGCTTCCAATGTCTTGTTAATTGTTCTTCAAAGTCTATTTACTATTTTAAAGTTAGACTTGTCCTTGGCGCAATATATTCAGATAAGATACTTGGATGAGTGGATTGGACATTTAGGGAGTGAGTCCATCGATGGAACCTACAGATTCGAAGACGGATTAGCCCCCCCCCCCTCCCCCAAAAAATTTGGAGCAGACTTAATACTGGGGTCGAACCTACATCCTCACCCCCTTCCTCCGTCCATCGTGCAACTGGACTGCCTGGACGCTCCATTGGGGGATTATAAAGAAATCGCCTGATTTAACCGGCGACGTATTACGTCCGTTCATTTTAAAGATTCGCGCATGCGCACGCCTTAGTAATATAGTGCAGATAAGATCTCTTTTTCAGATCAATCGGTTTATCTTTTCGTATTGGTTTCATGGGATTTCTTACGTCATAATTATATACCATATGGCGTACAAATTAAACTGGGTTCAACGGTGTATATACATTTATTTGGAAATCAGGGAAATTTGGTGGTAAAAAGTCAGGGAAATTTAAAGTCACTGAATACATTTTATTGTTTTATAATTAGACCTCGGAATCGGATCGATCCATTACCTCTTGTTAAACGTATATTTTCAGATATTTTATTTTCAGATAAATTGTTCGTAACTAAAACAATGAAATTAGTATATTCGTATAATTGTTAAACTTATAAGGTTTACCCGAAGATAAGCCTTCGCCGCTTTATCTATCTACAAATTACTCGTATTCAAACGTATAACGATGGATAAGAAACATTCGCGTTTCCAGAATTAGTCTAAAATATAAGAAACAATATTTCAAATTGACTTTTAATTCGAAGAATAGAAATAAAACGATAAGATTTTAAATCATCTTTTTATTCGTTATTTTCCACGAAAATATATTTTGAATTAAATTTTTATCTGAACGTATAACGCGGCCATTTTTGGATAAAATCGGATATGGATTATGTATTTTACTTTATCTTGGAATAAGTTAACTCGAATTGCAAATAATCTATTTTTAATCAAACGGATAATATAAATCGGAATTTATTAGATTTTATCCAATTAATAAAAATTATACGAATTCCGGCTGAGCTCTATTATATTATATAATTATTAAAAATTAATAGTATTTTTATTAATTGAATTTAAAGCTTTATTATTTTGATTCATTCGTGCGAACATCATAAATTTTTATATATTTATCTTCAAAATTTTTAAATCATTTTTTATCAGGAATGGCTGCCGGCTGGAAGCCTAGCTGTACATGATATTTATAACCTAATTACGTAAAACCATAAATAAGCCTATATCATCTTTATATCTTTTTTTATTTTTTATTTTGGGTTCCCCAAAAATCTTGATTAAGTATATGGAATTAAGATGGAAAAGGTTCTGTTCATTTTCAAGGCCAATCCGAATAAAAAAAAAAAAAAAAAAAAAATTAAATAAAAAATAGTTTTGACTCCAACCCTATAATCATAGAAGCGGGTTCTTTTTTTTTTTTAATATCTAAAACACTGTTACCTAAAGATCGGTTCCAAAAACAAAAAAATTCCGCCCATTTTTCAAGGGAAACTGTAAGTGATAAAAATAATCTAGGAACAGATATTTATTTTTTCAGATATTTTATGCCAATTCTAATGAAATGAAGCTTTTTAGTTCACATTTTATTTTTATTTTTGGCGATTGCGGGTCAGGGAAAACACGGGAAAGTCAGGGAATTTGTAAATGAACCAAAAAAGTCAAGAGAAAAGTCAGGGAATTTCAAGATATTTTAAAAAGTCAGGGAATTTTTTCAAGAAGCCAGATATAACAATCCTTAGAAAATATACGAAGCTGACGGCGTGTCAGTTGTATCGATTAGAACAAAGATACGCCCGCAACAAAGTTTGGTGAACGCAATTATCTAAAAAATAAAAGGTCAGGGAAAACTTAGAAAAGTCAGGGAATTTAAAAATTAACCAAAAAAGTCAGGGAATTTAAAGATCTTTCGAGAAGCCAGCCAGGAAATTACAATCATTATCCGCGGAAAAAATTCTCAGCTGACGGCGTGTCAGTTGTATAGATTAGAACAAAGATACGCCTGCAACAAAGTTTGACGAACGCGATTATATAAATAATAAAAGGTTAAAAATTGGGTTGTATTAGCCGAAACGGTCAGGGAAAATCGTTGGAAAAGGTCAGGGAAAAACTGCAAAAGTCAGGGAATTTCAATCTGAAAAAACTGTGCCAACCCTGGATTGTGAAACCTCACCTTTAAAAAAAGTAATAAAAATTGACCCCCACTCTATCAATGATCGGAAATTTTTGACATTTTCCTATTGATCATGGGATGGAGAAAAATGATGTTCAAGTCGTCATTTTTATCAAAACTCCGCCCAATTTTTTTTGTTAAGGTCCATCCCATTTCGCAGACTATCCATTTAAAATTGTTCATTTTTTTTCTCCGAAAATATTTTGTAAATTTAGAAATGACTCTTAAAAGAGAGATAGAGAGAGGTTTTTTTTTCTAAAAAGAAAAGCGATATCTTAAATATCTTGGTCTCCAACTCCTTAAAGGCCTGTTCAGACTAAACCGATATTACACGAAGGTTGAAAGAGAGTTTTAATGGATTACGCTTTCGGATAAAGCCATCCGTAATCCTATTAAACTAGAAATAAATTTAAAACTTACCATCAAAATAGGCTTAGCAGGATTCATGGAGATATTCTGAATCTCTTGGCATTGATGCGTCATCAACCAATCAAATGTAATTATAGAGATCTCGCCTTTACGATGGGCCGTTGCTCATTGGTCTCTGACCCTTCAATGCGAAGAAATAAGAAATCTCCATGAATCCAGCTAAGCGCCTATTTTGATGGTAAGTTTTAAATTTATTTCTAGTTTAATATTTATTTGCAATTTTTTCTACTGGTGGATTAGGACCCATTTTAAACTACAAGGAATCTACAAAAAATGCACTTGTTATCTCCGAACATCATTTACGGTGAATAGAATAACGTCTCAACTAACGCGTAAACAACGACGCGAACGATGATTAAATAAGTGTGAACAAGCCTTTAGACGCGTAACCGAAATGTTTAAGGTCATTAGGATGTAAGGCCCCTATAGAAACGGGTCAATTAAAATTCTTAACAAGTATTAGTCTTATCCAAAAAGAAGCTCTCATTTTTCTACGATTGAAGCTAGTTTCTTATGGATTCGAATAAATTCCGTCCATAATCAATTTAATCTCGATTAACAAACTATAATTAACTTCTTTCAAGCTTTAATAGTGACTGTATTATATACATATTGCTTGAAGTCCAGATTTTTTTGGGTTTTTCGTAAAATAATAGTTATTTTAACAACGATTATGAAATATTTATTTTTATTATTTCAAATACGTACTTATATTTCAAATTATTTTTAACAACTGTTATTATAATATAACATTATGCTCATGTTTGTGAGTTGTGAAATAAGGTGTTAAAAAACGTGTATCAAATCATTAGAACACATTTATCACGCGATCAATCACTAGCTCGTGTTACACTTCACGTGTTGACACTTAATTAGCCTTTCACTATGATTAACGTATAATAATTATGTTCGACGTGTTAATCATTTGCAAAATTATTCTTCGTAAGACACACTAAATTGTAGTTAACTAAAATTCGTGTTATTTTCACGCATTACGAATTCAAATAAGAAGCACGAAGAAAAACATTACCTGAAAATGTATATTTATTTCCAGAGTAACGTGCAAAGTTTGTCTCATGAATAATTCATTTAAAATGTCGGTTAAGGAGAAAGTAAGCGGTTAATTTAGGTATCATGATGATGTTTGTGAATAACTACAATAATAGTTAGTTGTTTAACCGAAACTCTTAAAGGGAAAATGAAATCTAACAATTTTTTATCGATTCTTAACCTTTAAAAATAGGCCTAATATAACTAAAAATATCGAGTGGTCTTTGCTCATTGCTCGATTTATTTCTATAGTTTAATATTTGTTTCTAATTTTTTTTATCGCTCAGGCAGGATGACTATATTTCCTATTTTTTCCTATATTTTCACCTCCTTCCTATTTTCTCCTATAATTTAATGTCAATTCCTATAATCTCCTATATTTCTACTCGAAATCTCTAGTTTAGGGTAAAGCTGTGGCTGGATAAGATTATTTTAGCTTAACTGTATTTTTCCAGTCTGTAAAATTCCATACTATTTAAGCAATTGGATCATATTAATACCACGTTTAAACCGGTGGCGAGAGTTGTGACGCGATAATAAACACGGTTCCTACTTTTAATTAATTATTTTCCTATTTTATCATATATTTTCCACTTATTTCTTCCTATTTTATCCTATATTTTACGTAAAATTCTTCCTATATAGGATTTTCAAATTTTCAGTGGTCACCCTGGAATCGATAAAAAATCCCTTTTTATTAGGATACATTCCCCCTTTATGGTAAAAGCAGTCTTAATTTATATGTTAATTCATTACACCCGTTATAAGTTTGTTAAACGGTATGCTTACAAAGCGTGTAAAATATAATATCATTTATTATATAACTAAGATTATTATACATATCATATAAAGTACTAATTGAAAATCATAAGACAAGCTTTTAAATTTGTTATTCCAGGTTTAACACTGTTGCCATTTGGTATTCAAACAGTTTAGTATGATAAACTTGGTGGTAATGTCACGGGTAAATCGTGACTTTAAGTTTACAACAAGACGTATTACGATTGGTACGTGGTTCTGAAAGTTTTGTCGTCAGAGCTTTCGATAAAGGAGAGAGGAAAAATATTGAAAAACTGGGTCCAGATACGGAAGAATTAGAAATTGCGCTCTCTAGCGGTTGAGATTGGAACTAAGTAGGCTTTGCTAATATTTACTTATGGTAATACCGCAAATATTTCTTCAATTGAAATATATGTAATGGAAATATATTACAATTCTCTTAACACTAGCTTTATTGAATACAAATGACTTATTATTGTCCATAGATTATTTATAGTTCAACCGTGACGTCAAACTATACTGTTCATTTATTATAATTAATATGATATTTAAAATAGTATTATAATGATATAATCCTTAACACAAAATTTATTGACCATGGTGAATAAATTATAATATTATTAATTAAATTAAAGTGATACTGTCACCATTTATTTATTTTTTTCGAATGCGTATTAATTACGTTTTTAGTTTAATCATCTGTCTGTGTTGAGGCATTTAGAAACTTAAAAATGAAAATATCAGTGTCACTTTAAAGAGAACTAAACTCCGTTATACGTTTGTGTCCGAACGCGACCCCATTGGGTCGATATCTTTTGCTTTTACTCGCGAAGATATTTCTCTATTGTATAGAATAAGTGCTGACATCAAGCGATACACATTTAATGCTATAAAGGTTTAAAGGCCTCTTCTGAAAAACAAATTTAGGAATTCTTATTAATAAATTTTCGGATTTGGAAGATTTATTAGTAATTAGTAGATTTTTTTTTAAATATATTTAAGATTTGAAAAATTGACCTAAATTTTATAATTCAAAGAATTTTACGTGACCTAGCTATAGTGAAATTATAGACATCTAACTTTGCACGTACATTTAAGCGTTCCCCATGGACAGACAGACGTAACTAAATATAATTATATATTGATAATATAATATCACTTAGGAACCAGTTTGGTTTCTAACTAATATCACTTTGGTCAGTCATTACTCACTGAAGTAAAGGTGGCAATAAGTGGTAGTGCCCCTCTTTATAGTTCTATAAGTCTAAAATAACCGCCAGCTCATTGAACTGCGCACTACGAGTGATAAAATAGGAAAGCACTATCTCTCCAAGTGGAGATCTCTCGCTATTTACACGGCTAGTCGTGGAGTGCTCTCGATTGAGCTTCGAGAGAGCAGGTGGTCAAGTCTATCTCGATATATGAAACAATAGCGAATGAGAATAAGGATGGGTATATTCCCCTCGACCACTAGATGACCTTTTATCAGACATAGGGGGAAACCCCCTCGCCGTGGTGGTCAGTTTATGCCCCCAAGATATATTACACCGGGGTTATATCTACCCCTAACAACAGAATGAAAACAATATGGTCAAGAATCCAAAAACCCTAGAGAAATAAATCACACACGTGCGGGGAAATAAGAATATTTTCTTATCGGACAATTGTCCACTTAGATTTAAAGTTATCGGACATTAAAAAAAAATCAGACGGTGCCATCAAATTCCCGGTAGTTTTTAGTATCAGACTGTCCAATTACGTACCTCAATCGAAAATGAAAGGTTATGTTATATTTGTAAAATTTACTGGACAATGTCCAGTGTCCATCGCTTATTTCTGACCCATATTACGTCTATATAAATTGGACGATTTGTAAAAAAACTTCAACCATGCAACTATGATTTTAAGCTTGACGATTATCTGTAGAATATAATATTCATTTTATTTTAATTTAAATATATTTTCAAAATATTTGAAATTTTCAGACCCACTTCAAATATTAATTCATTTCCAAAAACTTTATCGAATGAATTAATTCGAATTTCTAAAAACTGAACTTATTTTCGTGTCAACTACGACACGTTCTAAGCAATAATACACGAAATTCTCTCGTAAATATGGCTACATTTGGGGTGGGAACTAAAAAACAATGGAATAAGATAGTAAGATATATAAAATGATGCGGGAAAGAGGAACTAAACGAATAGAGAGAGAAGAGATGGAGAAAAATAGAGCGGGCGATAGACGATTCGGAGAAAAGCAGCAACGGTTTACTGCGCATCCTCTCGTATCACGTATTTCCTAAACCTTACACACAATAGACATCGGGAGAATCACAAACAGATATCAACGAGAACAAAGCTACAACAAGAAATTTTGCCATATTTAAGCCGCGTTCACACTTGTAAGGCCACGAAATTTCCAATATTTTTACCTAATTTCTATATTTTTACGTCATTCACATATTTTTTCTATATTTTAATTAATAACTAATATGTTCTTATATTTTTAATAATAATTTATATATTTCCCTATATTTTTAATAATAATTTATATTTTCATATATTTTTTATTAATTCCTATATTTTCCTATATTTTTAATAATAATTCCTAAATTTTAATATATTTTAATAATAATTACCATATATTAATATATTTTTAATAATAATTACCATATATTAATATATTTTTAATAATAATTACCATATATTAATATATTTTTAATAATAATTACCATATATTAATATATTTTTAATAATAATTACCATATATTAATATATTTTTAATAATAATTACCATATATTAATATATTTTTAATAATAATTACTATATATTAATATATTTTTAATAATAATTACTATATATTAATATATTTTTAATAATAATTACTATATATTAATATATTTTTAATAATAATTACCATATATTAATATATTTTTAATAATAATTACCATATATTAATATATTTTTAATAACAATTACCATATATTAATATATTTTTAATAATAATTACCATATATTAATATATTTTTAATAATAATTACCATATATTAATATATTTTTAATAATAATTACTATATATTAATATATTTTTAATAATAATTACTATATATTAATATATTTTTAATAATAATTACTATATATTAATATATTTTTAATAATAATTACTATATATTAATATATTTTTAATTATAATTCCTAGATATTAATATATTTTTAATAATAATTACTATATATTAATATATTTAAGGCATTGCTAAACACTTTTGGCAACACTCTGACATGTATTATCTTTAATTATTTTTACCATCGCGGTAATTTTGTTCTATGACATATGTATATATATTTTGAATCGTTATTTAACGATCAACCCGAAAATATGACTCAATTTCCATTTGGAGTCGTTAACAGCCTCTCTTTGAAAAACATATCATAACGAAGCTTAGCCTTTACCGTTATGAAAACGCAAACAGATTCGAACGGACAATTGGAGGAGGCAAAAGTGTATATTGCCGATCTAATATTATTGATTCCACTTATTTCGGAAATATTAAATCGCTTTCAGCCCCTTTTTCCGTTCAGGTTCGTACACTGAATACGGTAGATGACGGGGAACCACTTTACATCAAGATAAGGGACCCTTATAAACAAATATACTATTCTTATCTTTATTAATCTTCAGTTTATGGACGAAATATATATATTTGAGGGATGCTCCTTTAGAAAAAAGTGGCCAGCGGGTATGGAATTATATCAATGATACTCGATAGTTTGGGCCAACGGAAATATAACTATGTACTAGGTTTTGATACTACTCTAAGGTTACACTGACATTTACTTATGATAATAATTTTGTATACCATTTTATCGGTCCGGTTTAAAGTCAGGATGAAATGTATTTGTTTGTTATTCAATTATTTTTATCATTGAGACTTGATATAGGTAGGAATTTCTAGGTGAAGTACTTTCACGAAAAATACCGCGCGAGAATCAACTGTTGGCTCTTTCTTAACAATAGCGAAATCACGTGACCATAGTGATGACGTAGATTGCGGGTAATTTTTATTTTAAAAATTTCGAAAATGGCCGATTATAAAATATGTATTGTTTCCTGTCGCTGTAATTTTGTTCTATGAATCGTTTTTTAACGATCAACCCGAAAATATCAATCAATCTCTATTTAGTGTTCATGAAATAGCCTTACTTTATCGCTAAGAAAATTGGTTGTATTTCACCCTCCCTTTATTGTATTGTCCAATAATATCTCCCCTATTTGGCTGGGAGGGTTTCCACTTCCTATCTGCTTGTGGCCAGAAAAAGTAACTATAACAATTGAACTCCAGCGGTCTGTTATAGCCAACACGCGGGCTAAAGGCTACTAAAGCATCAACATCTGTCGTGGATGTATAGATGTGGCTATCAGGGTGGCCAGTAACAGTTTTGTCTGCTTGATATATACTTAAAAGTATAGGAGAAGGATCTAATGGGCTATTGGATAGTCTCATGCCCCTAAATAGGCCCGTCATAGTATTTAAATCCCACCCTAATATGGTTTACAAAGAATTTGAAACATTAAAACTCAGTATTTTGGTTCAAGGGAGAATGTAACTAATTAATTCACCAGTAAAAAAAATATTTAACTAGTTACCCGAAAAAAGGCTTCACTGGATTCATAGAGAACCTGAATTTCATCGCATTAAAGAGTCAGGGACCAATGAGCAAAGACCCGTCGTTAAGCCTATTTTTATGATTTTAAATTAATTTCTAGTTTAATATTTGTTTGTAAAAAAATCACTTGTATTAGATTACATTCTCCCTTTAACCCTTTATCTCGTGAATTCACGTGATACTACACCTTTAGAAGCGTGTGGACATCATTCGCTTGATTAAATAAATTGAAAAGGGCTGGAAATTCAATGCCACAATAAATACTAAATTGTTGGAGAACGTTTAAAGGGTGTTTTCTTCCGAATCTCAATTGTTGAATTGTGTGTGGGCCCTTCTGGTCTATTTTGCAAAATAAAATGATCGTTGCATTTTGGTATTTGTTACCTATAGTTCTCCTAACTGATCTGTTATCTGTTTCTCGTATCAGATATTAAGCAGTACACAAATAAGTTAACAGACTCCCATTTAATCTATTTTTAACTGATTCAATATTTTTTTCTAATTGCAGATAAAACGCGGAAAAATGATTATGAAACATCATATGGTGGTCAACTGTTAAAATTTTCCTCTAACGATAACAGCAAGCTTGGAAGGAATCAAAAAGTAGGTCAATTTTAAATATCCTATATAATTTTTAACTTAAAACATTTATTACCATGGAGTGACATTATCTTATCGAAGGGTGTTATAAATATATATCCTCATCAGTTGGCCCATCCTGGCTAAATATGGCAAGCGTGCTAAGCATTAAGGATGTCTCAAAGCAAATATGCCCCCGTCTAACCATATCCTACCTATATAAGGGGGGCCAAAATCCCATTTTTTATGGGTCCAAAGTAAAGAGAGGTAACTGATGCAACTGTCATTTTTAACTTCGTACAAAATTCAACCTTAGATGTACCCAAAATTTCTATTTATAAAGCGGCTTTTTTAGTAACTTTCAAGGATGAAATTAAGTATATAAGTAAGCTTTATCTGGCTGAGGTGTCCGATTTACTTTTTGGGGTTGCTCATATGATCCTTATAAAAAACAGGGGCTGGATACGTAATCCAAGCCCAAAGAGGATTCACGGTTAGGACGTAATCTTGATCCCTACTTCGACAATCCTCGGGGCCTTATCGAACCCCATTTTCAACCCCCCCCCCTTCTTCCCACCATTAAGGGATTCCCTACTATGGCTACCGCGATTTTTACTTTAAAGTGATAATGAAATATACTTGTAAAAAATATTAAAAAATTTTAAAAATAATCTCGATGATTCAAGTGATCGACTTTCAATGGTTTAGGAATAAAATTGAGTTACGTTTTTAGACAATTAATAATTAATTATACATGGGGCTAGGATTAAACTTGAGTTATGTATTTAGACATTTAATTAATGTTTATTAATTAATGGGGTTAAGATTAATATTGAGTTATGTATTTAGACATTTAATTATTATTATTATTAATACATGGATTAGGAATAAAATTAACTTATTGTATTTAGACATTTAATAATTATTAATACACGGGTTAGGAGTAATATTGAGTTATATATTTAGACCACAACCTTTTAGATTTGGCCAATTAAAAGTATCTTAATAATATATAAATTAGGATAATCAGGTTGAAGAAAAATTCATTTAAACTTAAGAAAGGGTGAAATTTTATTGATATTATTAATTTTTTTTAGTTTTCGTAAATTTGCATCAATATTTTGATTGATAATTTCATATTCCCTTTAAATTGGGTAGAGGTGGTGCGTGGGAAGTCTGGTATATTGTCGGGCGTCAATCTGGGCATAGCAATTGTCGGTAATCACCGTGAACGTTACGGGTTCACCGCGGTGGTACTGTACCACGAGGAACGGCAACCCCTGTAAATTCGACAATCTTTTCCCGCATGGTTTAGGCGACAGCTGGCTTTAGGCGGAGCGGCCGAATTAAAGGGAGATGTCCCGCCGCCATACAGGATTTAGTTATCCTAACCCCTCTATCCACTATATCCCCCTGTTCGTTCGCTTCCTAACAACAATAGAACCCAATGCCGTACACCAAAGATTTTTCAT
The DNA here is from genome assembly GCA_963920705.1 of Odiellus spinosus. NCBI lineage: Eukaryota > Metazoa > Arthropoda > Arachnida > Opiliones > Phalangiidae > Odiellus > Odiellus spinosus. Next base: position 13,923,011 of record OY987238.1, read on the forward strand.
CTCTCCCCTACCCCTTGATTGTCGCCGTTCCCGGAAATATAAATGTCTATATAGGCTAGCTTAGAATAGAACCCATTTCTAAAGGGTGTATATTCGGAAAAGGGAAGATCCTCTATACCCTTTTCATATATTGTCCTACAATTGAAGCAATTATATTGGAATTAGGAATTTGAGATGCCCAAGCGTGCTGCTATACCACGTTGAACTAAAGGCGCATTTTCAATCAAAATATTTTATATTTTTTTCTTCAACTGCTTTTTTCACATCAAAGTAAAACTAACGTCACGCGTTTATAAAACAGCCTTGAGAGATTTTATTAATTTAAATTCGCGAGCTTTTGATTTTAAATTCGCGAGCTTTTGATTTTAAATTCGCGAGCTTTTGATTTTAAATTCGCGAGCTTTTGATTTTAAGTTCGCGAGCTTTTGATTTTAAGTTCGCGAGCTTTTGATTTTAAGTTCGCGAGCTTTTGATTTTAAGTTCGCGAGCTTTTGATTTTAAGTTCGCGAGCTTTTGATTTTAAGTTCGCGAGCTTTTGATTTTAAGTTCGCGAGCTTTTGATTTTAAATTCTCGAGCTTTTGATTTTAAATTCGCGAGCTTTTGATTTTAAATTCGCGAGCTTTTGATTTTAAATTCGCGAGCTTTTCGTTTTAAATTCGCGAGCTTTTGATTTTAAATTCGCGAGCTTTTGATTTTAAATTCGCGAGCTTTTGATTTTAAATTCGCGAGCTCGTGGATTTTAAATTCGCGAGCTCGTGGATTTTAAATTCCTAACTGAATCGAGTCAGGTTGCGTCTGTAGTTCGGATCATTCCGTCGCTTAAAGGCAAATAAAAACCTCTAGAAAGTATTTTTTCCGCTGTAGATACGAAGATAACGTTATTTTTTAGATATATGTTTGATATGCGACTCTAATAATAATAATAATAATAGTAGGCATAGTAAAAAAAGCTTTTTGCTCTCCCGAAAGCTTATATGGCTATAGCTCACTATATCATAGCTTGCATGGGGTTCAAAAGTAACGTTCACGAAAATCGGAAGTTTGTACAAAGACTCAACAATGAAAGGACGGGCCAAGTGAAAAGTTTTCCTGTGTAAAAAAGAGATTTATTCTCCATGATTGATTTTCCCTCATTTAAAAAAATCCTACTAAAGAGACCTAGGGCTAGCCATTTAAAGGGCGATTGAAACTAAAAAATACTATCAGCAAGGGTGCAAATCAAATATCCAAAAAAGTCATCACCCCTGTCGTGCACGAGTGATTTGGACTCTTCCTCGATATTTTGAGTCAGGAGAGAGGGGCTGAATGTAGAATACTTAATTTTTTCCTAAAAATTATAATTTTGAATTAATTTATTTTTCACCATACCTTTAAATATATCTTCTTTACTTGGTTGGCTATTGCGTGGACATTTAAAAAGCTCAGCTTGTTGGAATATATATGACCTATTGTATAGATATACGCGGGCCTTACGTCGCGAGAATAAGTTGGGGATCATATACAGGGCCCCTAAAAAATATCCCCGGCGTTGACTTTCAACGCTTTGACACGTTTTCTCCGGCGCGCGTGTTTGCAATTCGGCTCACGACCGTCGAAAATTGAAGGACCAAAAGTCAGTGTGTAAAAGCCAAATACTGTTGTGATTTCTTAAGGATCTTATCGAAGAAATATGTTTCTATCTTACTGAAAATTTAGATTGAATATAAATAAACTCTACGATTGTGTCTCGGGATCAAAATTACAATTTAGAGGCATACATTACGAATTCTGTCTGGATATATAAGCCTTGATATCTGTTTATAAAAAAAATATCGACAAAGATTTGAATTAATTTTAAAAATTTAAAGGGAAACTTCGAGCTAAATATGGATTTTGAATTAATTTTTGACACGTTGTTCGTTTGGTAAAATTTAAATAAAAGTAAATATAAAATCCGACCAATCGTATTATTTTGGCCTTCAACAGCGTTTGTATGGCGGTATTTGATGCCTAAGGTCTTAGGCAACAAACGCCGCCCTATTATTTTAATTTTAGGATATTATAAGCTCTGTCAGAAGCCGATGAAACCCTCCTTTGAAGTCTACTACTCTAATGTTCCATATAGCGCTCCTCTCTGTATGGGTAAAATTCACAATTTTACGAGTTAGAAGGGGTCCTACTTCATCCCCCCTGTCTACGGAAAATTGGAAATTCTCTCTCTCCACAAACGACGACGTTTTTGTTGACGAACTCCGAGGCTGCTAGAGATATTCGCTCGACGAACTCCCGCTCCGAAAATATCTACCGTTAGGAGGCGTACGAATCGCGCTTTTTGAAACTAACCCATACAGAGAGGGGTAGACAAGACCCGGGAGTAATAGACTTCAAAGGAGGGTTTCATCGGCTTCTGGCACTGTTGAAGGCTGAAATCATATGATTGGCCGGATTTTACTGTAATATTTTCAGAAAATGCCTTTTTTAAATTTCATTTATTGCTCTCGGAATGACTTTATTGTAAATTTTTTATTTCCCTTCAAATTACTTGGTTTTTAACTTCGCGAGTTAACAACACATTAAAAGGCTAACTTATCATTTAAATAGTTAGCTAGTTAACCCGCAGCTGTAATATTTTCCACACTTGGTACTTTCTAGAACTCGTTTAATTTCGATGAATCACGGAACTTACTAGAAAACCATTTCACCCGCAATTAGCACTATAATCAAAGCTAGAATCCCTCTTAATTTGAAATTAATTCACGCACGATATAGTAATACGTATAGTTAAAACCTAGTTGCTTATTTAGGATGTTCCGAGTAAACCTGGATCATATAAACCTTAAACAATTTTAGTGATTTTTTATGTAAATTCATGATGCAAAAATGAGTTGTTGTTGAGAGAAATATGGAAAAAAAAATGTGGTTTTTATTGCCGTTTTGTTTAAACGTATTCCCAAGCACGCACATATTATTATTATAAAGGGAATATGACACTCACGAATTAAGTTATTTTTAAATTATTAACGAGACCACATGAAATACGTTTTTCATTTGATCGCCAAGATCTTAAGCGACAAAAGCACACCTATTCTTTTAATTTTAGAACATACAAGAGCTGTTGAAGGCTGAAATAATATGATTGGTCGAAATTTATATTCACTTTTATTCAAATTTTACCAATTTTTGAAATAATTTAAACATTTAAAACGTTCCATTATTAGCTTCAAGTTTGCCTTTAATTTCAATTTTACTATCTTAACCATGGTTTATCTTCATAGATCTTTGTTAAGCCTATTTCCCTATATTTTCCAAGGATAATTGTATATAATCTTGATCTAAATATTTATCTTACGATCATTATTAAATAATTTTCATCAGATTTAAATTTGAAATTACATTTTACCCTCCCTTTTACCACTGTTACAACTTTAAGTACTCTAGATTTTAGTGTAAATTCTAATTCCTCCCTGTCTAAATGGCGTTTGTATATAGTAGGGTCTAGTCCCACCCCCTTAAATTAGAGTGATTATGACCCCCTAGACAACAATGAAGAAATTATGTAATTGAGCTGTCTCCGAAAACTTTTTGATTTTTTTTTTAACTTGTTTTCGAAAAGAACTATTTTTATCCCCTATAATATTATACATTATTTATTACTACGCGTTGCCTTTCATCTCATTACAATATTAGACTCGAATATATGTCTAATAAACATTATTCAAAACGTTTTAGCATGAAAACAAGTTTTTATATTATTTATTTTATATTTTTAAAAAGCGTAGCCCCTGTAAATGTGTTTCACCTGCCGCGCAACCGTGTCCATGGTGAAGACAACTAACAGGGTTTATTTTTATAATATTTTAAAATTTTATCAGTTTTAAAATTTTGGACAGAAAAGAGGTTAGGGATTTAAAAATTGGTCTGAAAAATGGTCAGGGACTTTAATAACTGCGTTGAAAAAGGTCAGGGAATTTAAAATTGGACCTTTAAAAGGTCATGAAATTAAAAATTGGACGGATAAAAAGGTTAGAAAATTAAATTTGGACGGAGAAAAGATTAGAAATTTTTAATTGGACGGAAAATAGGTTAGCAATTTAAAATTGGACGGAAAAACGGGTTTAAAATTTAAAATTGGACGGAAAAACGGGTTTAAAATTTAAAATTGGACGGAAAAACAGGTTAAAAATTTATAATTGGACGGAAAAACGGGTTTAAAATTTAAAATTGGACGGAAAAACGGGTTTAAAATTTAAAATTGGACGGAAAAACAGGTTAAAAATTTAAAATTGGACGGAAAAACGGGTTTAAAATTTAAAATTGGACGGAAAAACGGGTTTAAAATTTAAAATTGGACGGAAAAACGGGTTTAAAATTTAAAATTGGACGGAAAAACAGGTTAAAAATTTAAAATTGGACGGAAAAACGGGTTTAAAATTTAAAATTGGACGGAAAAACGGGTTTAAAATTTAAAATTGGACGGAAAAACGGGTTTAAAATTTAAAATTGGACGGAAAAACGGGTTAGAAATTTAAAATTGGACGGAAAAACAGGTTAGAAATTTAAAATTGGACGGAAAACAGGTTAAAAATTTAAAATTGGACGGAAAACAGGTTAAAAATTTAAAATTGGACGGAAAAACGGGTTTAAAATTTAAAATTGGACGGAAAAATAGGGTTAAAAATTTAAAATTGGACGGAAAAACGGGTTTAAAATTTAAAATTGGACGGAAAAAAGGTTAGAAATTTAAAATTTGGTCGTTAGAAGGTCAAGTAAATTGAAAAATTGCACCGAAAATGGTCAGGATTTTAAAAATTATCAAAAATAATTTATTATGAGACAACAAAAATAATATCGAGTTAGTTTTACATTTTAAAAGTAACTCGCTTTACAAGAAACATTGCTATGTAGCTCAAAAGAGTCATAATTTAATCTTCCCTGTAAAAGTCTAGTTTTAATATTAGACCACGGGGAACCCAAGACCAAAGAGAGTCGAGTGAAAAAAAAAAAAAAAAATAGAAATATGAAAAAAATAGAAATATGAAAAAAAATATTTCTACCACTGCATTTTTTTATATTTTATTTTTTGCATTACGGTACTTTTTTAATCTCGACTGGGCCCCCGAACCCAAAGAGAGAGAGAAAAAAAAAAGTTTTTTTCATCTCTCCTGTCAGTTCTTCCGTTCGACTAATTTTTCTGGACTGTTTACCTTAATAGAACCAACGAGTATGATAATAAACGCGGTGAACTTTTCCCTTATTCTTCCCTCTTAATCCACCTTCCCACCGAGATCTATTCATAAACTCAAATAACTTAAACGGATTATAGTTCATTTCATTCTTAGAATGCTGTAATACTAACTCTAAATTTCTATGATATAAATAGTAAATAATATTACAATGAAACTAGTTTTTAAACCTATTGAAACCTATTGATGATTGAATATTAATTTTTAAGAATTCAATTGACTCGTTAGTAAGTACTGTTATTTGTTATAGCAGTTTCTCAATAGGGATTTAACACGGGTTTCGGGTTTTTTTTTAATAATCTACCGCAGACATCTCTTACTGAGATGAAATACAGTCCCATATATACCCTCACAATCTCTAGGGGATAAAAGAAAATATAAGAACTTAAGGGAGGGCTGAGTAGGTGGGGCGAAAGGGTGGGCGGAAGCCCGACTGCGCAATAGAATTATACCGAGAATTTTCACATCTTTTTTCCATATATAAGATCGAAAGAACTGAGAAAATATGAAAAATTCCGGAGAGAATTTTTTTTTTTTTTTTTTTTTTTGAGATGTGAGCCAAGGAGTAAAGGAGGAAATTTTTGGTAAAAATGCAGCGTCGAGCACAGCTGCGAGGAATAGGGCATCGAGAAAATTCAATTCTCCAACCCAGGTTCTAGTTCCTATACTTTTAGGGAAAGAAATAGTTTAAACAAGCTGGTATAGATGTATTAATAAGTTTCACTCCTCAATTTATTAGAGCTCGGAATCGGATCGATCCATTATCTTCCGTTATTCGTATATTTTCAGATATACTAAAACAATGAAATTTCTATATTCGTATAATTGTTAAACGTATCAGGTTTACCCGAAGATAAGCCTTGGCCGCTTTATCTATCTACAAATTACTCGTATTCAAACGTATAACGATGGATAAGAAACATTCGCGTTTCCAGAATTAGTCTAAAATATAAGAAACAATATTTCAAATTGACTTTTAATTCGAAGAATAGAAATAAAACGATAAGATTTTAAATCATCTTTTTATTCGTTATTTTTCAGGGAAAATAAATTTTGAATTAAATTTTTATCCGAACATATAACGCGATGGATAATATTCTAAGATAAGGCGGCCATTTTTGGATAAAAACGGATATGGATTATGTTTTTTTACTTGATCTTGGAATAAGTTAACTCGAATGAAAAATAGTCTATTTTTAATCAAATATAATTTTGTAGATTTTATTCAAATAATAAAAATTATGCGAATTCCGAGCTCTAGTTATTAGGAAAATAAATATAATTTTAGCTCCAAATCTGAATTAAAACCACACCTACTACACCTTTATGAAAAGAACTTACAATACTTTCCAAAAAAATATCTTAGGGGTGAAACTAAAAATTGAATGAAAAGGAAAAAAAAAATAGGGAAAAATGTGTGACCCCTTCTTTGGTCTTTGTGCGTGTGTGTTAGGTGGAAAGTAGAAAGTGCAGGATGAGATATGAGAAAGAAAGACCCAAACGTAATCTAGTATCACAATCATATTTAAATTTCAACACGTACTAAGCTAAGCTACGCCTTTTATCCTTAAGAAATGATATTGTAAGAGAATCATCCCGACTTTGTATCCAATGAAAAGTCAAATTGATTCCTGAAAGAGATAGCAGTCTCCTTCTCTGCGCATAAATATGAACCACGTGATATGAGTGGAACAATTTACATGAACGCGGAGGAAGAAACGAAAGAAAAATCCTAAAAAAATAAAAAGGCAGAGAGATATGCCCCTATGAAGAATATATAAGAAAAAAATAAAAAAAAAAATGGTATTTGAATGTTGGAACTTTTTCCCAGTTTTTGTTGCGTAAAAAAACTTGGGTAAAAAATCAAGTCTAGTAACTTTTAAAACTAAAGTTTTTCTTTCCAAGATATAAAGGGGTTTTCGTTTGGAATCATTTGGGATAAAACTTAAAAAGCAAAAATTTTGATGTTATTATTTTTTTGGAATCATAGTATTTTTTTAAAGGGAGATTGAAAGGCCGAAACAAGCTATTTTTAATCGATTATGAATGCTAAAATAATGAGAAAAACAATAATATAACTTACCATAAATATTTCCTTATTTTATAATCAATTTCCAAAGTTACGATGCTAAGCCTTGGCTGCCTAGCTCGGTGAACTAGGCTAGCACGACCTGTATTTTTTTTTTTTTTTTTTAATATTCGCGGCTGTTCTTGTCGCCAATCACGAGCAAGAAGGATCAGATAAGGAGAGGAAAAGTGGGGCTGCGTTGAGTTAGAGAGAGAAGAGCCAACCTCCCACTCGGGTGGAAAGGGGGGATAGGAAATTCTCGAGGTAAACGGTTGTCACGTGGTCGCTAGCTAGCGCGTCTCATAAAGGATTCGTTTTACCCACGTGACAACAATTTACCACGAAGCGTACCCCCGTCTGTCCCCCGTTCTCCCAGAGTGGGAGTTTAGGCCGACGCAGTAGGAGCCGCGCCGTTCCCACTTTTCCTCTCCTTATCTGATCCTTCTTGTCACGATCGAGTAAGAGTATTTTTAAAATACGCGTACTCGCTCGTGATTGGCGACTAGATCAGACGGGAATATTAAACAAAAAACACGGCTCGTGCTCGCCTAGTTCACCGAGCTAGGCAGCCAAGGCTTAGCATCTGCAAGTTTCGGTTGTTTTGGCCTTTCATTCTCCCTTTAAATATATATTGTACGTGATTGGTTGGAAGCTGTTTAAGGGATTTGTTACGTAGATCCTTGTTAAGCCTACTTTCCAAGTGAATTAAATGTTTGTCAGTAATTTTTAAGATCATGATACGTTATTCACCTTCATGAATGGGAAATATTGTTCCAATATTCCCAAACTTTAACCATAATTTGTGGACCCTGAAAATTATAGGGTCTGTATTCTATAACACACAATTTTGGCAGCGAGTTCGTAACTAAGGCTAGTTTATTTTTTTTTATTTTTTTCAATTCCTGTTGCTGTATGAAATCGCACGTTTTCTTATAATGGTTGGTTTGCCCGGCATATCTTTATCTCTGAATATAGATGTCCATAGATTATTCTAAAAAGTTATATTTCTATTTTCTAAGAAGGGTCCTAGGGTGCATTTTTAGTGATTTTTCATTGAAAAACTTTTCACGTTTGTCTATATATATGTCTTCTGTATATATCAGTTTCAAATTTTCAATCCACCTTCATATACCGGTAAACAAACAGCAGTGATTTCAACACAGGGGGGAGGAGGGAATATTTTATTTCATTTCATGAAGACATATCTCTGAGAAAACATAAGGATTGAATTTTTTATAGGCACTTATAGTGAAACTTTGTATGTTTTTGTTCGTTTGATATTTTAAAAACTACTTACGCGATTGGGCTAAAAATTGATATGGTGATAGACCAATACCCCAAATTGTGCCTTTTATTACTTTCATCATTATCTGATAATTAGTTTTAATTCTACAAAGCTTTAAACCAGATAACTCCCAAATATATATATATTTTTTTTGTACGTCTATTATTTTAAAATCTACTTACGCGATCGGGCTAAAAATTGATACGGTGATATACCAATATCCCAAATTGTGCCTTTTGCTACTTTCATCATTATCTGATAATTAGTTTTAATTCTACAAAGATTTAAACCAGATAAATCCCAAATATCTATTTTAATTTTTTTTGTACGTCTATTATTTTAAAATCTACTTACGCGATTGGGTTAAAAATTGATACGGTGATAGACCAATACCCCAAATTGTGCCTTTTATTACTTTCATCATTATCTGATAATTAGTTTTAATTCTACTAAGATTTAAACCAGATAAATTCCAAATATTTATTTTAATTTTTTTTGTACGTCTATTATTTTAAAATCTACTTACGCGATTGGGCTAAAAATTGATACGGTGATAGACCAATACCCCAAATTGTGCCTTTTATTACTTTCATCATTATCATGATAATTAGTTTTAATTCTACAAAGATTTAAACCAGATAAATCCCAAATATTTATTTTAATTTTTTTTGTACGTCTATTATTTTAAAATCTACTTACGCGATTGGGCTAAAAATTGATACGGTGATAGACCAATACCCCAAATTGTGGCTTTTATTACTTTCATCATTATCTGATAATTAGTTTTAATTCTACAAAGATTTAAATCAGATAAATCCCAAATATTTATTTTAATTTTTTTTGTACGTCTATTATTTTAAAATCTACTTACGCGATTGGGTTAAAAATTGATACGGTGATAGACCAATACCCCAAATTGTGCCTTTTACTACTTTCATCATTATCCTGATAATTAGTTTTAATTCTACAAAGATTTAAACCAGATAAATCCCAAATATTTATTTTAATTTTTTTGTACGTCTATTATTTTAAAATCTACTTACGCGATTGGGCTAAAAATTGATACGGTGATAGACCAATACCCCAAATTGTGCCTTTTATTACTTTCATCATTATCTGATAATTAGTTTTAATTCTACAAAGCTTTAAACCAGATAACTCCCAAATATTTATTTTAATTATTTTTGTACGTCTATTATTTTAAAATCTACTTACGCGATTGGGCTAAAAATTGATACGGTGATGGACCAATACCCCAAATTGTGCCTTTTACTACTTTCATCATTATCTGATAATTAGTTTTAATTCTACAAAGCTTTAAACCAGATAACTCCCAAATATTTTTTTTTTGTACGTCTATTATTTTAAAATCTACTTACGCGATTTGGCTAAAAATTGATACGGTGATAGACCAATATCCCAAATTGTGCCTTTTACTATTTTCAAAATTATCTGATAAATAGTTTTACCTCTGCAGGAACTTAAAACCCAGATAACAATCAAATTTTGACAATTATTTCAAAAATTACTATTTAATTTCATAAAATTCAAGTTATATAGTAAAGATAGGTATATTTAGCGTACAACACCCAAGAAAAAACTTAAAACCCAAACACCCGTATCATTTTCGGGTCTATATCTTTTAAAAAGGTTGACACATCACCATCACTCTTTTTTACTAGAGATCTTTGAGCCCCTCTCCCCCTGCCAAGTTACAGCGGTAATATATACAACGAGTCTTTATAAAATATACGATGGAGAGAGAGAGAAAGACGAGATAGATCTCTCCTTTCCAAGCAAAGTTTTTTTTTTCTCTTATATATTTTTTTGGAGAACTTGGCGGTGATTTTCTAAGAAAAGTGAACTTAGAGATAAGATGCTAGGAGGAGAGCTTGGTTATACGGGGTGGGTCTTATTCCAAGAAGAAATTGGATTCGATGTGGCGCGTAATATCTAGGAACGTCAATCGAAAGGGGCGTTTGATTGGCAGGTGCCCGACCGAAGATTGAGAATATACTTCGATTCAATATAACCTAAAACCTGAAAAAGAATGTATTATATACCCCTTAAACAACCTTTCTTTTACTATAAAGTTAAATTGATATACGCCTTTAAAAAAAAATAATCAAAATCAAGTTGAGTTTGCATCACCTACGATACTATAATCCATTATATCTATATTGAATTTGTTTAACCCATTTATTACCTTTATTACACGCTATAAATTTAAGTTGATTTTTGAATTAGCAGCGCGCGCAGTCTACATTTTTATCTAAATAAAAATGATACGGAAAAAAACGGGTATCTTACCTTTATACTTAATGACAATTCAAGCTGATACGAATTTTACTCGGCACGCGCGCGCTTCTCGCGCGTCTGAATCAATATAACTTTTAAGCGTTAACAAAGGCTGTAGGAAAGCTTTGTATTAATTTTATCTTACTATCAAGTAAGGTTGAACTGAAAGTATACGGAGTATTATAGGCGCGCGCTTATATTTCCTTCAGGAGTTTTCGTTCGTGTCTTTATAGAGACTGTGCAGTACGGAATTGCACCAGGATTGCTCCGTAACAGCGGGCCAGCCTCCACTGGAGATGAATCCTTCAAAATCGAGGCTTCTGTATGGTGGGATATTATAGTATAGGCATACATTCTGAACCTATTTCTTTTAGAGCATGCGTAAAGATAAATGCGCGTGCGCGTCTATATGTAGGTGATATAGTATATATTGACAGGACTTGATTGTCATTGATAAATAACCCAAAGGGGTCACCCCAAAACTCAATTTTTTTCTACTTTATCGTGTTGCAAAAACTTGAAATATATTAATTATGGAATTTTTAATGCCAATTAAACATGTAGAGGTTTTGTTAAATGTCGGAAGAGATTTTCATCACTCTCGGTAGTATATGAAAGAATACCGCGAGTTGGTATGGGAGGCAAAATTCACTCTTTGGAATGGTTGGAATGAGATCCCGTTCCTTGGATGGTATGGGTACAAACCTCGATGAAATGCGCAAATCTAAATGAATGTTGACACCGTGACTGATGGCGCGGACTCTTCACCCTCGAATAAAGCACTCTCTGATCTCCATTATCATCTTTTTAAAGTCGCAGTGACATGTCGTAACAAATTTGAAATTATAAATTATTTTATTTATATAGCAAAAATTGATAGGTATTGAATTCGCTCGCGTGACGTCAGTTTTACTCTATTTCAAGTTGCTCCCATATAATAAGGAAAGATCTTGGCTTATCCAATCATGGAAAATCTTTTAATTTGATGGAAAATTGTTGAATGTGGAAATTTCCAACATAATTCGACCAAATAGACCAAAATTAAACAACCTATATTTAAAAAAATTAAATTAATTTTTAATTTTGATCTACTTTAGTTAAATTTAGGTGTTTCCATTTAGTTTATTTATTCGAATTCAGGAATTTTCCAATTTGGACCAGTTTGGATGAAAATATAATATTTTTACTTTTTAATATACATATTAAGTTTAATTTTGAATTAAAACTAACTACATTAAAATCGAAATTAAAATTAATTCTAGAATAACCTTTGCATTGCCACTTTTCATTTAATCTATTTATTCGAATTCAAAAATAATTTTCCAATTTGGATCATTTTTGACCTAATTATAATATTTTTCCTTATTAATATAAATAGATTTAATTTTAAATTAAATTTAATAACTACATTAAATCGAAATTAAAATTAATTCTAGAATAACCTTTGCATTGCCATTTTTCATTTGATCTATTTATTCAAATTCAAAATTAATTTTCCAATTTGGATCATTTTTGACCTAATTATAATATTTTTCCTTATTAATATAAATAGATTTAATTTTAAATTAAATTTAAAAACTTCATTAAAATTGAAAATAAAATAAATACTCTAAAAACCTTTCCACTGTCACTTTATAAAAAATTGGGGAACTAGCCCCTCTCCTTTTCCAACCTCAGGTCCTAAAACTATCCCCGCAAAAATTTTAGAACGCGGCTTCTGACTTATTTTAGGAATTTTTCAACTCCCCCACACTTCGAATCTCCCAATCACTTTTACGGGATGAACAATTTATTCGCCTTGTCGTCGAGATGAGTGTTATGCCGCAAGCACCCTTACACCTCATTCTACCAATGTACGATGTTAGTTTACAATATTGACAAAGCTAGGGCGGATTGATACTCAATGATAAATCCCAGAGAATTTAGGAAAAGTAAAGTAGAGATTTTGTACTAGACCCACTTTATAATATATGAAGTGTAGAACCAAAATAGTACGTCTGAATTCAACAACCATCATCATCTAGAAATTTAGGATTTTAAACGAATACAGGGTGTTTAAAATATATTTAATTTAATTTATATAATTTATGCTTCAATTGAAATTGATTATTTGACCAGAAATTGTGTAGAATATTTTTCAGAATTATTAGTTAAATATTTTTATAGATATTAAAAATAGTCTTGGAAATTAGACAATTTCAAAATTGGTTCTAAAGGTCAAGGGAAATTAGGTAATTTGAATATTATATCAAAAGGTCACGGGGTTAGATAATTTTTATAGATATTAGAAATAGTTTTGAAAAAGGTATAATTTTAATATTGGGGCCCAAAAAGTAATTGAAAATTAGACAATTTCAAAATTGGTTCTAAAGGTCAAGGGAAATTAGGTAATTTTGAAAGTTGTATCAAAAAGGTCAGGGAAAGGTGAGGATTTTTGAAAATTTGACCATATAAGATCAGGGAAAAATGAAATACTTGATTATTAGGTAAGAAAATCTGGGAAAAAATAAAGGAGTACTCTTAAAAAGCCACAAAATTGGGAAATTGGATTAAAATGTCAGAGAAAAGAAATGGAATTTGAAAATTGACCCTAAGAGGTCAGATAATTTCCAGAACTTTAAATGGACCATAAACTCGAGGAAAGTTTTAATTAAAATTGGGTCATATAAACTCAGGGAAAAATTATGTAAGAAAAAAAATGCAATATTTCGCTTTAGGGAAATCTGGCAAAATCATGAATTTTTTAATTTTTTTTGGGCATTTAAATGATTGAAATCTATATCACCCTGTATACCGAATTGTTATACGATTCTAAAATGGTGGGAATTTTTTAGATTGGTATATATGACACACAGGGGTCGCTAATTTCGTGGTCTGTACCCCATCTTCCCCTAGCGCGAACGAATTCCCCGTATTCCAAATTTTTTTGCACAAAACTCCCCATAGCGTAGAGTATATATAGAATCGCTCTGATGAATCTTTTTTGTTCCAACCCCGAGCTAAATTTAGAACGACGACTCGGAAGCTGGGGCGCCAAAAAATTCGGGGAACAGTTATTCCTAATGGAGCCAAATCCAATTGAAACTGTCGTCACGATCTCACGTGACTAATAGTACTCGCCCACAATCCCCGCCAATAACTTTTGGCGAATTATTTTTGGGGGTCTCTTCTTACCACTTGGTTATTTTTTAGCGACAATAGAGTTGTGAATAGACTGTAGAATTTTATTTTTCAAGGGATACTGACGTGATAATTTTTTCGGTTTTCATATTCTAACAAATATTTTAATATTATTATTTTAATATTTGATGATTTTTATTTTAAATAATTTTATTAATATGATTTTAAACAATTTGATTAATATTAATTTAAACAATTTGATTAATATTAATTTAAACAATTTGATTAATATTAATTTAAACAATTTGATTAATATTAATTTTAATAATTTGATTAATATTAATTTAAACAATTTGATTAATATAAATTTTAATAATTTGATTAATATTAATTTTAATAATTTGATTAATATTAATTTTAATAATTTGATTAATATTAATTTTAATAATTTGATTAATATTAATTTTAATAATTTGATTAATATTAATTTTAATAATTTGATTAATATTAATTTAAATAATTTGATTAATATTATTTTAAACAATTTGATTAATATTAATTTAAACAATTTGATTAATATTATTTTAAACAATTTGATTAATATTATTTTAAACAATTTGATTAATATTATTTTAAACAATTTGATTAATATTATTTTAAACAATTTGTTTAATATTATTTTAAACAATTTGATTAATATTATTTTAAACAATTTGATTAATATTAATTTAAACAATTTGATTAATATTAATTTAAACAATTTGATTAATATTAATTTAAACAATTTGATTAATATTAATTTAAACAATTTGATTAATATTATTTTAAACAATTTGATTAATATTAATTTAAACAATTTGATTAATATTAATTTAAACAATTTGATTAATATTATTTTAAACAATTTGATTAATATTTTAATATTTTTAAATCGTAAATGAATGCAAAATTTTGCCGTTTTTATTTGAAAAAACACTTCGTTACATCTTCAATAGTATTTCAAATTTAACTCACACATTCATGAGTCAGCCAAAGATGAACGAATCAACGAACAAAGCAAAAAAGGTTATTTCATTTGCAACTATTCATTTCCTATAAAATCCTATTCAGGGGGAATTTTCCTTATGATCAAAGATGAGCGTATTGATACACGATACTAAAACATAATAGGAAGAAAAGTAGTCGGGAAATCTCTCCTTAAACTGGAGTTTTTTTTTAATACTATCTAGGACTAATAAAAATTATGCGTTTTCATGACTTACGCTTCAAAGGTTTAGTATAGTTGCTTATAGCAGACATTCAAAACCTAACTAATATTGTTCAAAATGTGTGAAAGTTTCTTATGGTGCAATTGGTTTATGCCTAGGAGATTGTAGAGAAAAGTTACGGCCATTTTAAGATAGGGATCATATTTGGAATTAAGTATTTTTTTTCGTTACACCATCCCTTTAATGTCAAAAACGTTATGGTTTAATAAAAAAAAAAGTCATCGTTTTTATTACGATCTAAAGCACGCGCAATGTCTATTAGTTTCGAAGTCTAAAGTAACTTGACAGTAGAAATAAAGGCTTTAAAAGGATTGATATACCCTAATACGCGATGTAAAGTAATAATGAATTGTAGCTATATGATTATAAAAAAACTTCGTCATCCTCGGGTACATATTTTTTACTTCCATTAACGAGTTATTCGTTCGTACCTAGTTAATGAATAAGAAAGCAGGGTATTAATTAAATAATTCAATTTTAATACGCTTTAATGGTATTAACACTCGGAACCTGAACTGATTATGAGATCTACATAAAAAATGAATAATATTAATATATGACTCGATTTATCGTACAGAGTGGTTGCTTTTTGGTCGAATAAATGGACAGAATTATGTAACTCCCAGTTAAAGGGATAACGAATTATATTCACGAAGGACAAATTGTGGAGATTAATTTATATTTAGACCTTTTAATCCAATTTATATATATTTATATATTTCCAGTCAATTAAAATATATATTTCCAGTCAATTAAAATATACATTTCCAGTTAATTAAAATATACATTTCCAGTTAATTAAAATATACATTTCCAGTTAATTAAAATATACATTTCCAGTTAATTAAAATATACATTTCCAGTCAATTAAAATATACATTTCCAGTCAATTAAAATATACATTTCCAGTCAATTAAAATATACATTTCCAGTCAATTAAAATATACATTTCGAGTCAATTAAAATATACATTTCGAGTCAATCAAAATATACATTTCGAGTCAATCAAAATATATTTCCAGTCAATTAAAATATACATTTCCAGTCAATTAAAATATACATTTCCAGTCAATTAAAATATACATTTCCAGTCAATTAAAATATACATTTCCAGTCAATTAAAATATATATTTCCAGTCAATTAAAATATATACGTTTCAAGTCGAATAAAATATATATTTCGAGTCGATTAAAATATATATTTCGAGTCGATTAAAATATACATTTCCAGTCAATTAAAATATACATTTCCAGTCAATTAAAATATACATTTCGAGTCTATTAAAATATATATTTCGAGTCTATTAAAATATATATTTCCAGTCAATCAAAATATATTTCCAGTCTATTAAAATATATATTTCGAATCGATTAAAATATATATTTCTAGTCAAATAAAATATATATTTCGAGTCTATTAAAATATATATATTTCCAGACAATTAAAAAAATTATTCCAAAGCAACCAAATATATTAAAATAATAAAATCATAACCATAAAATGAAAAATAAATTATTTTCGTATGACATTGTCCCTTTAAAGAGGGAGGGACTTTAAATAGGCAGTGCTAAGAATTGCTCTCGAGTGTATAATAATAGTTATTATTCACGTAAACTAGATATTTAGTTCGCGTAAACACAAAATCTCGTTGTAAAAAAAAATATGACAATAGTTTGTTTGGAACAAGTGTACCTTTATATCATAAACGAATCATTTAAATAACTCTACCATTAAAGCTTGACGCCCTTGTGTGTCTCTGAGAGCGCCTAAGAGGTGGTTTTTTTTATTATAGTTACTAAAACAAGATTTGTTAGATTAGAATCACAAAAATTCGTTACTGGTGAAAACACATTTACAGGGGCTATGGGAAATAACATTACGATTTTACCCCTTTTAAAATGTTTACCCTGCCGTGCACCAGTAGCTAAAAATAATGAGTCCAAAAATAAAAATCAGGATATAATCGTTTAAAATTATTTTTAAATGGATACAGAGTTCTAAAATTAACTTAATTAATTTTAATTGTAACAATTAATTCGAGATAGGCTTAGCTATTTAATTAATTGTAATAGTAGCAATTAATTCGAGATAGGCTTAGCTATTTAATTAATTTTAATAGTATCAATTAATTCTAGTTAGGCTTAGCTATTTAACTTGTAATATAAACAATTAATTCGAGATAGGCTTAGCTATTAAATTAATTTTAATAGTATCAATTAATTCTAGTTAGGCTTAGCTATTTAACTTCTAATATTAACAATTAATTCGAGATAGGCTTAGCTATTTAATTAATTTTAATAGTATCAATTAATTCTAGTTAGGCTTAGCTATTTAACTTCTAATATTAACAATTAATTCGAGATAGGCTTAGCTATTTAATTAATTTTAATAGTATCAATTAATTCTAGTTAGGCTTAGCTATTTAACTTCTAATATTAACAATTAATTCGAGATAGGCTTAGCTATTTAATTAATTTTAATAGTATCAATTAATTCTAGTTAGGCTTAGCTATTTAACTTCTAATATTAACAATTAATTCGAGATAGGCTTAGCTATTTAATTAATTTTAATAGTATCAATTAATTCTAGTTAGGCTTAGCTATTTAACTTCTAATATTAACAATTAATTCTAGTTAGGCTTAGCTATTTAACTTCTAATATTAACAATTAATTCGAGATAGGCTTAGCTATTTAATTAATTTTAATAGTATCAATTAATTCTAGTTAGGCTTAGCTATTTAAATTCTAATATTAACAATTAATTCGAGATAGGCTTGGCTATTTAATTAATTTTAATAGTATCAATTAATTCTAGTTAGGCTTAGCTATTTAACTTCTAATATTAACAATTAATTCGAGATAGGCTTACCTATTTAATTAATTTTAACAATATCAATTAATTCTAGTTAGGCTTAGCTATTTAACTAAGTTTAATAGTAGCAATTAATTCGAGATATGCCTAGCTATTTAAATAATTTTAACTGTATCAATTAATTCTAGTTAGGCTTAGCTATTTAACGTCTATTATTTGGAATTAATTCTAGTTAGGCTTATCTATTTAACTAATTTTAACAATATCAATTATTTCGAGATAGGCATAGCTATTTAATTAATTTCAATTAGTATTTTTTTCCAAGTTAAATTGTTTAATATCAAATACCCAAATTTTTGGAATCGTTTTGCCTAATTATTATCATCTAATCATAAAAGCAATATTGCCATCAGACTTCGTCAAAAATCTAAGAAAGTGTCGGATATAATCCCTCGATGTTGCGGTAGAGTTCCAGTACTCAATCAACTTTATTACGTCTCCTATCTTTTGGAGTTTCTCTTTCGAAGTACTCGCGATATCATTCGACCTGTTTTTATGACCTTTCGTCAAAGCCGCGGTCACTCACTCTTCTCGACACGTAGCCAAACTCAATAAAGATATCTTATAGACCGTGAAGGAAAACCTCCCCTAAGAATAACGTGGCATATTACTAAGCCTCGCTTCAACCGTGGTAAACTTATCATCATGGACACGAACAGAGTCTGTAATAAGCGATACCCTTGTCAGAAAAGTGACCAAACTATACCAAAGACGCGTAAACACGTCATATCTAACTCTGTATCAGTTTGTTAGTAGAAATAGGATCTTCCCCCTCTTTGGTAGCGCTATGAATATGTTTTGATTGTAGATACAGTAAGCTGTTACGATTCTCTATAACCGAAACTTTTGGGTGTTTGGGACGTATAGCACCCACTTATGGTGCGGAAAACTGCTGTTACCGAAATCTATATATATCCTAGAATGAGAGAAAAAAAAATGAACCAAATATCCTTAACCATTGCAGAGTTAGTATAGGTAGATATGAGGGGGTTACTTTTCAACCAATCAGAAAAAGAGAGCTGATTCTCGCGCGATTAAGTCGCTTTGGCGCCGTCTTTTTTGCAAAAGTACTTAATTCAGATAAAATTCTATCTTTCGCCTCAATTTAATAAGTTTAAATTATAAATAGGAGTGTATAATTAACTTGTTAATTAAAGTTAATCATAAATCAATACAGTAGACCAAAATAGGTCTAATTTTACATCAGAAAAACGTCTTAAAATAAGCGTAATTTACATTGCTTTAACATTAACACACCGTTTAAAATAATAATAATATAATTTTATGTTCTTAGCCTAAAGGAAAACTTGTGTTTGCTTTCTTATATTATACACCCCTGAAATATGCTAAAGTTATTCAAACTTCGAGGCAAATAAATATTTTTCCCTTGAACAATTATGATAATATTATATCGCTCGTATATTTAATTCTCGATGGAGTTTTCCCCTTCCATTATTATTTCTCCGTTGTCAAAAGCATCGGTCCATCTGTTTACCGATCTCAAAAGTCCCGCGACGCTAGGAGGCATACGTCTTTTGTTTCCAAGAGAAAACCTTCACTGTTTTAGCTTCGAGCCACCACGGGAGTTGCTAGAGAAAGGGTTAAAGATATAACAAAGAATTTTATCTATTCATTATTTAAAAGGGATACTGATATAATTTATGTATTATTAATTTTAAGTGTTGCGTTTATACGAACCTGGTAAACCTAGAATACTTTCAAATATCTGGGAATATCAATTTTTTTAGGCAAAATCTTACAGGGAAAGAAAAATATTTGATAGGTTGACATTTTAACTGAAAATATGATTCGCCTAAAATGTTATCTGGATCCTATTTTAAACACGATTTTCGTGGCTTCTATGGCTATCAGAACTATTTCCTTACTTGATATAGAAACTAGAGACAATTCTAAGTAAACTCCTTGAGTAAAAGTTTTAATTACATTTATATTTAATTTTTAAATTAACTTTAAACTTAGCTAAATAGTGAAAAAATAGGCCGGATTTATTCGAAGACGAATGAAGATTTTTTTCATATACAATATGAGGTATGTTTGCGTAATTTCCCCAAGATAGATTTAATTAAATTAAATTAACATTAACATTTAATTACACTTCAAAATAACCCTATGTTTGACGTAATTTTAAGTGTTAATTAACAAATTTAATTATGTTTCTTCTAAATATGGTTATAGATAATTCATCTATCATACGAATATTTGAATTAAGTGATATGACTATTATTAAGTGAGATATGATATTTTTACGAAGCTAAATTGGGTCCAGAGAAAAAATTATCAAGGCTTCCCCTTAAATATTGGTCAGGAAATCTCATTTGTTGAAATGGTTTTAGTATCCCTTGAATTATTTACAAGGGATTTACATGATATCCTATATCTAATCCTTTCTATTGTAAAGTAATGGCAGAACACCGGGTTTGATTTTATATATGCCTATACGTTTAAAAGATAATAACGCAAGATGCCATGAGGGCTTTCTCCATCTCTTTCTATGTAAAGATAGAAGCAATATTTTCCCTCGGAATATTTTAAAAAACAAACAAAAGGGTAGTACTTGTAGTCAACCCTTCATATCGCCAGCATTACAATGTTACATCTTTCAAGTACTACTTTCAGTCCCGTTGAGGATTAATTTATGTATTAATACGCGTAAGCTATAGCTGTAGTTTGAAAACAAAAGACCTGATCTGAAATTAAAATATATTCAATGAATTTTACTCCTTTGACTAAACTTTGTGATTCAAAATTATGTCGAAATTTTCTTAGAATGTTTTCATTGAAAACCATGCAAATTTATGGTCAAATCTAGGGAATTTCACAGAAATGTCAATTATCTGTTTTCAATTTGACATTGGCTGTTTGACATGGGTTAAGGAACTAGAAAATTTCATATAAAGGTCAAGGAAATATTGGATATTTGACATAAGGTCAAGGAAATATTGGATATTTGACATAAGGTCAAGGAAATATTGGATATTTGACATAAGGTCAAGGAAATATTGGATATTTGACATAAGGTAAAAAAAATATTGGATATTTGACATAAAGGTCAAGGAAATATTGGATATTTGACATAAGGTCAAGGAAATATTGGATATTTGACATAAAGATCAAGGAAGTGTAGGATATTTGACAAAAAGGTCAAGGAAATATTGGATATTTGACAAAAAGGTCAAGAAAGTATATAATATTTGAAATAGAGGTCAAGAAAGTATATAATATTTGACTTAAAGGTCAAGAAATTATTTGATATAAAGATAGGATATATCGATTTTAAATTGTTTACTAGTTCTTTTCTTATTAAATGTAAATAATAGATAAATATATATATATAGCAACAATACCAATCGTATTAAAAATATATTTTGAATTAATTTATTATCATTATAATAAAAGTGGGTATATAAATTATATATGTATGTAGGATAATAGCCTGAAGGCGAGTCAGTCAGTTCGGTATTAGGGGATTGGTGGATTGCAGGGGGGAACCACAATATTATTGGAAAGGAAAGAATAGCGGTAAAACCTCAGTCCCAGGCTCATAGCCTTAAGGCTATATGGTTGTATACAGAGTCGAAATCCCTATAGCTCCACGCAAGAGTGGAGATTGTCTAAATCTGGCCCTTTCTATGGACAAATCCCTTAGAATGTTTATGCAAGAATGAACGAGATATATCCCTTACTATAGATAGACATTTTCGGAGTTTTCAACGGTGAAGAAAATTGCCTCCCGTTCAAGGAAGGTTATATAATCCGCCAAAGAGATAGTGCCACGTATGCTGCTCGGAATG
Source organism: Odiellus spinosus (assembly GCA_963920705.1). Taxonomy (NCBI): domain Eukaryota; kingdom Metazoa; phylum Arthropoda; class Arachnida; order Opiliones; family Phalangiidae; genus Odiellus; species Odiellus spinosus. The sequence goes on from OY987238.1 coordinate 13,944,959, forward strand.
GGATCTTAATTCTAATGTTTTAAGGTTAATTGTTGTAACTAAATAAATGCAACTTGCGTATTTGGATAATTGGGTATATAATTATCTAGGTTAGTCTGTCTCTCTTTTGGTGGAGAACGATAAAATGTACACGCAGACGTCGATTAAGCCTAATTTTACACGTCGATTAAGCCTAATTTTACACGTCGATTAAGCCTAATTTTACACGTCGATTAAGCCTAATTTTACACGTCGATTAAGCCTAATTTTACACGTCGATTAAGCCTAATTTTACACGTCGATTAAGCCTAATTTTACACGTCGATTAAGCCTAATTTTACACGTCGATTAAGCCTAATTTTACACGTCGATTAAGCCTAATTTTACACGTCGATTAAGCCTAATTTTACACGTCGATTAAGCCTAATTTTACACGTCGATTAAGCCTAATTTTACACGTCGATTAAGCCTAATTTTACACGTCGATTAAGCCTAATTTTACACGTCGATTAAGCCTAATTTTACACGTCGATTAAGCCTAATTTTACACGTCGATTAAGCCTAATTTTACACGTCGATTAAGCCTAATTTTACACGTCGATTAAGCCTAATTTTACACGTCGATTAAGCCTAATTTTACACGTCGATTAAGCCTAATTTTAAACGTCGATTAAGCCTAATTTTAAACGTCGATTAAGCCTACTTTTAAAACATCGATTAAGCCTACTTTTAAAACATCGATTAAGCCTAATTTCAAAACGTTTATTTATGGGAGAAATTATGTAATACTATCACTTTAAGCCTTGAGGAGGTTGTTAAGCTTTGAATCTATAGATCTCTGAGAATGAGATGGATTATGGATCTTGTGTTATTTTATCCTGGACCTTAAATTCGACGATTTTTAAATAATCCTGGGGGCTATACGTCGCGCGATAGATGGAGAGAGAGCGACTATTCTCTCCAAAAATTTCTCCGTTTGCCCGAGACTCTGAAATGGAGATTTATAAATATAGAAACCGTTCGAATAGGGATGAAATAGACTTTCTTTCAAATTGGAATAAAAATGTTCTAACTCCATTTTGAATTAATTTGGATGTAATGTACTTCTGGACGACATTACAAAGAATCAAGTGTACGTTTAGCTAAAATCATTCTTATAGAAGAGTTTCCTACGAATATTGAAACATACTTAGGATTATCTTCTGAAATGGTCAGGGATTTGATAAAAGTGATCTTAAAGAGAGGGTTAATGGTTAATGTAAAGGTTGTAAAATAGACCAAGATAAAGGTCAGGCGATTGTAAAGTTTGTAAAATAGACCAAGATAAAGGTCAGGCGATTGTAAAGTTTGTAAAATAGACCAAGATAAAGGTCAGGCGATTGTAAAGTTTGTAAAATAAACCAATTTAAGACCAGGGGAAAGATAAGTTTGTAAAATAAACCAATTTAAGACCAGGGGAAAGATAAGTTTGTAAAATAAACCAATTTAAGACCAGGGGAAAGATAAGTTTGTAAAGTAAACCAATTTTGGACCAGGCGTTTGTAAAGTAAACCAATTTTGGACCAGGCGTTTGTAAAATAAACCAATTTTGGACCAGGCGTTTGTAAAATAAGCCAATTTAAGACTAGGCGTTTGTAAAATATAACAATTTAAGTCCAGGGGAAAGTAAAGTCTGTAAAATAAACCAAGTAAAGGCTAGGCGAATGTAAAGTTTGTAAAATAGATCTGAAGAATGTAAAACAGACCTGCAAAAAGTCAGACAGATCCCGTAAAATCTTATATTTCTTCACACGCAGTAAATGTTTGATCATGATAAATTGAAGTTACAACTTATTTGCGTAAAATATTTCATAGGCTTAGAGTAGAATCCTATTTATATCCGCGTTGAAGGTTTTGCCTTGATCAGGGTTCGAAAATAGCCAAGGCGCGAGAGTACAGATTGAACCATAGTAGACCCGCACGTAGAAGGTCCACCGCTTTCGAAAACAAGCCCCCGAGCGGTTACATTTCAACCCACCCATCTATAAAGGGGGGCCACACCACGAAGCAAAGATCCTAAAAGTAAAAGTACAAATTTCGGCGGGAAAACTTCGATCTGCTTTTTAGCCGCTACGTAGCTGGAAAATTTCCCTCGAGGGGGACTCTTTTCCACAATAGCGTCGTCAGAGCGTAAGGAACACGATATTTTGATAAGGTCGGCTTATACTAGGAACCACCACCACCACCAATACTATTCCCTTTTACATTTTAGGGGTGCCGATTGCGCAATGTACCGAAAGAGAAAAGTTTTCCTTTTAGAAATCGACCAAATTTTACGTCATTTAAAATTATTCTGAAATATTTACGACAAAAGACACCTTATCTCAATATTTTAAGATGAATAGCAAAACCTAGCATCCTCTAACGGCCAAAAAACACTAAAAATAAATCACTTTCGGATAAAAATGATTAAGATTCCTTATTGTTTAAATGGGCCAAATCTACTAGTGAAAAAAGTTAGAAATAAATATAAAACTTAGTCTGAAAATAGGCTTAGCGTTTAAGGCGACCAATCGAACGCGATTGTAAGTCTCGTGGAAATCTCGCGTGAACGACCAGCCTTTGCTGATTGGTTGCTAGACCTCCATGAATCCCGCTAAGCCTATTTTCAAATTTTAAATTTATTTCTAGTTTAATATTTGTTTTGTAAACTTTTTATCGGTGGATTAGGTTGTATTCTCCCTTTTGTCAATTTTTAAACAATCGGTTAATACTACTTCATTATCCCTTTGAATAATATTTTCACTTCAATTACGTGAAGGGCTGCGATGCTTTTGAACCCGCTCTTCGCTTATGTTTAGTCGATTGACATCTTATTTTTTGCGGTTTTCTTGTGACTAACGAATAAGAAATGATATAGAGAGTGAGTAGGGTCGAAATATGATGATTAGCCGTTTCTTTAATTAGCAAAAAACCTGTTCCACCCATCTTGAATCCCAATTTTATCTGTCCTTGAAAAGTAACTTTTATTTATATATATATTAGATAAAATTTAAAAGAAAATTAAGAAATAATTATGCCCACACATTTGAAAGAATTTTAGGAACATATTGTAAAACAAAAAGTTCTGATTTGATTTTAATTTGAAAATATGGAAATTCTAATAATTATATTAATCAAAATTATATTTTTATAATCATTATAATTATATATGGTTAAATTATAATTGTTTTGATAGTATTTAACTAAATTGGAGTTGTGGGTTAATTTATTTACCTGTGGGCAACCGTATCACGTGTCAGAAGGCGCGAGAATCAACTGTAGGCTCTAAACAATATCGAAATCACGTGACCATAGTGATGACGTAAAATTGGCGGGGAATTTTTATTTTAAAAATTTCGAAAATGGTGATTTTAAAATATGTATTTTTAGTGTCGCTGTAAATTTTGTTCTATGACATATGTATATATATTTTGAATCGTTTTTTAACGATCAACCCGAAAATAAGACTCAATTTCCATTTGGAGTTCGTGAAAATCTATGACACCCTCACTTTAAGAAAGTTTTATTAGTATTTTTTCAGAGTTATGTAGCCGACTAATTTTGAACATATATAAATCATATTACAATGTTAGCACGTTACGCTCTACCTATTATTATCTAACAGCATCTGCAAATATTAATACTAAACTAAAAACAGCACACCCTAAAAAATAATTAAAGGTAGGATGAAGAGGAAAATATTGAATCTAAAAATAAGACATTCTCTGAATTGTTTTTGATAATTCAATTAAAATGAACTTCCGACCAATCAAAAGACGTCCCTGTACCATTGGTTTATTAAAATATACAGCCGCGAGTCGTTCTCATTCTTACTTGCGCAAATCTTGAGCGTACCACGGCGCGTGTCGCGGGGGATATTTTACAGGATTGCCACAGGTCAGGGATAAGTCAGGGAATTTAAAGATCTTTCAAGAAACCAGGAAATTACAATCATTATCCGCGGAAAAGATTCTCAGCTGACGGCGTGTCAGTTGTATAGATTAGAACAAAAAGTTTGGCGAACGCAATTATATAAAAAGTAAAATGTTAAAAATTGAGTAGTATTAGCTGAAACGGTCAGGGAAAATCATTGGAAAAGGTCAGGGAAAAGTCTTAGGAAAAAACTGTGGCAACCCTGTTTTACGTAATCAAAGGTACAGTGGAATGTTTTGATTAGTTAAATCAAGAAGGATCAGACAAGGAGAGGAAAAGTGGGGACGGCGCGGTTCCTACTGCGTCGGCCTAAACTCCCACTCTGGGAGAACGGGGGTAGAGACGTTTCGTGGTAAATTTTTGTCACGTGGGTAAAACGGATCCTTTATCAGCTTCGTAGTAGTCGACGACGCTAGTGACCACATGACAACAGTTTACCTCGAGAATTTCCTATCCCCCCTTTCCACCGGAGTGGGAGGTTGGCTCTTCTCTCTCTAACTCAACGCATCCCCATTTTTCCTCTCCTTGTCTGATCCTTCTTGGTTAAATGCCCAAATCTGAATATTTTCACTATCCCTTTAACCCTAAATAACAAGCCAACATTATTTTCCCGCTTAATTTTTTATTTCCAAACACGTTTTCCACGGTTATTAGTAAGTGAAAAATTGTTGTTGATATGTCTACTTTCAGAAATCGTTGTTTTCTAACTAATCCAACCATGTATTAACCCCTTTCATATTTCAAAAGATTCTAAAAGCATTAAAACTAGCTTGAAACGTGTTGAAATTTCGAACTGAAATTAGAACAGATATAGTGTTTTTTTTTTTTATTATTTTTTGGCAATACACAGTCGAAGGAAGTATTTTTTGCGCTAAACCCTGTTCCGCCCTAGTTGTGTTTCTTCCGGAGATGGGCGGGACTTGGCTTTAAGGGATGAGATTGAAAGACGAAGGTCCAACGGTTTCGTCGTTAGATTTGTGGTTATACTGACGTTATACCCTTATTTCTCGGGACTAAAACGACAAGTTAAGCTCGCGTATGGACTTATAGTTAGAACTCTCGATATTGAAGGGTCCTCCAAATTTATTCTAGAATAAATTCACCCGGCAAAAGAAATATATATATACACCAAATATACCCGAACTTTTATCCTTGCGCAACAGAAAATCCACCCCCAAGTTTCATCGTACGAAACCTTACATTTCAATACACTTCTATACTAACTTTTCCCATTATTTCTAATGTTAAACCTCATATCTAAATGAAATTTCAGTTTGACCTTAAGAATATATATTATATATGAAATTCACCTTGAGTTTTCATCGCGTTTAAGCCTTGGCCTGTATTGAAAAGTATATATATTTGATACATTGCATTATGGGATTGAAATATCGTAACATGGAAGCGAGCCAGCTTGAGATATATATAAGAAACCCTATATATGCCTTTAAGCCTTGGCTTATAATCGGAATATGTTTATCAAAACAAAAACTTTAGGACGGTCTAAGGAATACATGTACCCTTTTTAAAATGTATGAAGATTTTATCGAATTGCTTGGAGGGAAAGAAAGATTGCTATAAGAAAAAAGTAGGAGTTTGAAAAGGCCTAAAACCTAAAACCGGTGCTGCCAGCTATCGAGAAAGAGGGTGGGCTAGCTAAAATGGAAAACAACCTCTTGTGAAAACGGGGGAGTCTCTCTCTTCTTGGGTTTATAAGCTTCGAATTTATATTCAGAGAAGAGAGGGTTTGGGGGATAGGTTTGCGAGGGGGTTGGGGGGAAGATTCTAGTTGTAAATGAGGGGGGTAACGCGGAGGAAGGCCTAGGAAAGTCTTTTACTTGACGAAACCTTTTTCTAGCCTGTCACTTAGTGATTCACCAGCCTAGACTGTTTAGTGTAGGTTCTACGAGTTAAAGAAGCTCAAGATGAGAGAGAAAAGATGGAGGAAGGGTATAAGACCGAGGCTTAACGTTAAGAGGCTAAGAATAGAAGATAGAAAATAGGGGGGGGGGATGGAAAACTCTTTTGGAAAAGCGCGGGAACCTTAGCTTTAATTCATTCGCCTAACAAGCGAGCACCGCCGTTTCGATGATGATCCATATTAACTTGATAATTATCCAACGGACCTAGGAACTAGTTGTAGGAGGGAAAGAGAAGTTTTGGGGTATAAACGGAAGGGGAAAAGAGAGAGAAAGCATTGCGATGCGGATGAAGAGGCGCTTTCCATATAATTACGGCGCGAGGAATACTAGAAAAGCTATCCCGGGCGGGCCCCATTCGACCGACCGCGACCGGACTGAACGGGAAACTTACCCGCGTCCTCCCCGGTAACTCTCGCTAACATCGTCGGCGTATTCCGACTACAATTTTCCGTCCCTTACATCTCGCGGTTCATCGCAAAAATCCGAGGCAACTTTCCCTTCGCGTCATCCCGTGAACCCGGGGCTGAGAACTTTCTAGCAGCCGAACAAAGCGTTCGTAAAATATAAACGACGGCGCGTTTTTAAAATTGGAACGGAAACGAAACGGCTTCCGTTATTGATGACGTCAGGTAAGGGAAACAAATCTTGTGTATAAATATAGAGAGGGAGGGATTATAAATATTGTTTGTCACTGATAGGCGCTACTGTCGTAGTCAGTCCCTAAGATGAGAGAAAGAGAGATGGTTTAAATACTATTAATATAGAGAGGTTTAGGGTGCTGTTAGTAGATATATATATATATACGGAAATTTCCCGCGCTTTTGATGCCTCTCTAGCTCGCGCCTCCTATTCCATCTCGCTCGCGCTGTCATTAAAATTTCGCGCGCTAATTTCCAGGGCGATTAGCGACTGGTAGAAGAGAGCGAAGGGAAAGTCCACGCCTACGTTAAAGTTGTCACGTGACGTGACGCTAATGGAGGCAGCCTTTATAGCTCCGAGGCTCGTGACTACAGGGACGCGACGAGTTTATCTTTTACACGCTTAGACGCGCCCTTAGCGTCGGCTGGTCTGACTTCTAGCCCATACTATTCACGGGCAATTATACTTAGAATATTTTCAAAAAGAGGGGGTCTCGAAATATTACTTTTAAGTTTATGTAACGTCTATCGAAGAGACTTAAAATTGACTGATCGTTTTAATTAAAGTATAACTTATATTGTTTAAACTATTGGAGCTAATTAAGTAAAGCCTGGTCCTGCTATAGGGAAAGATTATCTTAAACCTATAAACCTTGCTTCTATTTGAATTAGTTTTAAACGGATATCTCAAACTTATCAACGGTTCTTTTTCTTAATCGTGGCTCGAAGCCTAATTATATAATCACAAATTAATTACTTAATTATAGAGGGTATGGGTAATGAGTGAACGCCTTATAATTTTAAATTTAAATAGATATTTTGAATGTTTATACTGTAATTTATTTTATTTTCAATATTTAATTATATTGACATCTGATTAGTAATACGTTTTTATCGTTTTCGCTAATTAAAAAATTAATTTACTGTAATTATTATTTTTTGGTTCACGTTACGTGAATTTAATTTTAAACCTTTAATTATATTGACATTTTAATTAGATTAAAACATGAGGATTTTGGTTTTGGTTAGGTGTAAAATAAATTTAGGTTTAAACCCTGAATGGCAGCTTCACCCAACACTTTGGTGCGCTAAGGTTGGGATATTTTTACAGGCGCTAGTTTAAAAAAAAAAACTTTAAATATTTTAAATAATTTTAATTATCTTAAATATTTAATTTGATTGGTTATATTTTTTTCCTTATTTAAAATATTTAATTTAATTATTAGAAATTAATCTAAAAGCCATTAAACTTCGCCGAATTAAATGCAAAATAGAGCTCGGAATTGGATCTTCCGTTATTCGTATATTTTCAGATATTTTATTTTCCAATAAATTGTAACTAAAAAATGAAATTTCTATATTCGTATAATTGTTAAACGTATAAGGTTTACCCGAAGATAAGCCTTCGCCGCTTTATCTATCTACAAATTACTCGTATTCAAACGTATAACGATGGATAAGAAACATTCGCGTTTCCAGAATTAGTCTAAAATATAAGAAACAATATTTCAAATTGACTTTTAATTCGAAGAATAGAAATAAAACGATAAGATATTAAATCATCTTTTTATTCGTTATTTTTCAGGAAAATAAATTTTGAATTAAATTTTTATCCTCGCGTATAACGCGATGGATAATATTCTAAGATAAGGCGGTCATTTTTGGATAAAACGGATATGGATTACGATTTTTATTTTATCTTGGAAATTAATAGATTTTATCCAATTAATAAAAATTATACGAATTACGAGCTCTAGTGGAAAATTCGAATCTAAACTGAAAAAAACTAAACTTTTAAGTTTAAATTTTATTTAAAAAGTACAGTCAAGGCCGTATAATCTTTCAAAGCCTAGAATTAACTACGAAAACTCGTTTTACGCGATGACCAATAACTTTTCATCAAGAAATATATAATACCATGACCTTATAACAGGGTTTCAATACCCAAAACGTATAAAAATGAAAACTTTCGGGGGGGGAGAGGTGCTCCCACGGGGAAACCATAATGGGGGTAAAGAACCCCCTTTAGGTTTGGTGGCGATAAAAGTAACCGTTCACTATTCTCCCCACGCGATAATGGGGAAGGGGGGGTAGCACCCTTCACTACCGTCTTGACAAATTGGCGCGAAACTTGGGGGGACCACCTGGACTCCATTGTGAACCCCAAAAAGGAAGCCATATATGCGAGATCGAAAAATCAGCGGGGAAAATAGGACCCCTTACGTGTCGGGACCTTTTGTGCGGAGGTGTTGCCCCTGTCAAAGAACCCCCCGAATTTGTCCCGGGCCGAAACGTTTTAGACATCTACTGGGCTTTACTTTTTTTTTTTTTTTTTTCTTCTTTTTGCACCCTAGCTATATGTTAGGTTAGTTGGAATTAGCACCACATTCAAAGCTATAGTCCTACTATTACTGTATGATATAAATATATATTTAAAGGTAGCTTAGCTTTATACGTGGTATCAATTTAAAGCGAAATTAATATATATATTAAATGGTAAAAGTTTCGGTTCTATTGTTATTATTCTCTAACATATCACAAAGTGATTCTATATGTTTGTTGCAATATATTTGTATCGCGTTTTTGAAAGTTAGATTCGATGCTATTTCAATACGATTTTAATGTAATTTAGCTAAGCCTTGGTTGTAGTATAAACTTTAGTTGTAACTAAATACGAATGTAACTATTTTTCACAGTTTGGAGAATCAGAAAGGGAACATTTTGTAAGTACGGTCATACTTTGGGGTGCGTTGGGACATTATTTAATGAACAAAAACATGGTGACGTCTGACTCTCTTTAGCTTCTGACTGCTTCTGGTATATTTTGCTACAATCTAATGTATTTCCAACTTTAGTTGGTAGTGGATTTAATACTAGACTTGGGGTAAATCCCCCTATTTAAGATATATATTGTAAAGAAGTACTCTATATAGTTTTCTTTAGATGTGTTTCGTTACCAATGGCGCTAGGGAAATTCAAAACGTTTGCCAATTTTTTTATTTTTTTCTCTACAAACGTTGTTGCTAAATTGACATCCTCTCCTTGTCCTAACTAATTTATATTCATATTTCACGCAGTTTATTTTTATTGTGTCAAATTTCTAGGGAAACATTTGGGTTTATATAGTTCTGCAAATTTTGTGTTTTAAATATCTTTGTTTGAATTGATTCAAATTATTCTATTTATTATTATCATAGTTTTTATTCTTCTAAAAGGGATTATGAAGAAAATTGTTATAAATAAATTATGGTAGGATCTCCTAATTCTGACCGCTTCTAATTCTTTTTAAAATGTATAACTTAACTTAGGTTGGGTCTATTTAAAGATGGAAGGGCTCATTTTGTAGATTAATAATGGGGCTATTGGTGGAACACAGGTTCAACACTCTTGGAAAAGATCCGGAGAAGATACGACCCTAATTAACCAATCGCGATAATTAGCGTAATTAATTAGACCGTTTTTAAGGGTCCGGAAAATAAGCTTTTACGAGCTTCGGAAAAATCCCAGGCTTACGCGCTCAATTTCATTGTAAAGTTCGAGTTTCCCGCTACAAAATAAACTTCTAAAACCCAGAATTTGGCCACAAATTCTTTGCGAAAACGTAATTTCAAAATATGTCTAAGAATTTGAATAATCATAACAGGGTGCTAATGAGAGATAGTCTTTGAAATAGTTGATAAACCAAAAAAGATGTTTATAAGAAAAACTCGCTCTTAATTTAGGCTTAACAAGTTCGGTTACCAACTTTAAAAATTAACTGTAAATTACCTTAAGATCTTTAGTGAGTTTTAATTATGTTTATTCCTATAATTATCGTTCATAATTAATTAATAATAACATATTAAACGTCGAAATTGTGTCATGATGTGTTCGCAACCAGAATTCACGCTGAACAAAGTCGAAAGGATTTTAAAATCATGTAGTGTTCCACTTTAGGCTTTATTCCACGAGATATGCCGAAACTAAAGGTGTCTCGTAAACCTTTCAACGTCCTAAAAGCGTCTGCTTGAAATAGTGTCTATATATACTCTAGAATAGAAGGAGCGTGCTAAATCTACGGCCTTAACATCCTCAAATCGTGCGCCAAGGCTTAACGACGCGAAGAATAGGGATGACACGCTCTCTAGACATACTTAGAACCATAGTCACTTGTCACTATACCCCGCTATTAAATGGCCCATTTAAACTCGCGTATAATCTTCAAAACCTTGGACACGTAAGATTGGTTCCAGAAGACGACAGGATCGAGTTAGGCCTAATCGTAAATAAGTTGGTTGGTCTAGGGAGGAAATGTCCCGCGCTATATCTTCTCGGACCTTGTCAACCGACGTGTTTCACTTTGTAATTTCAGCACGTACCCAAGGTAGGGTTATCTCTAAAGTTGAGTTAACACGCTTTAAGATCCAGCTTTCATACTAAGCCTTGGAATCGATTTAAACAGTTTCAAAAAGATTCACTGAAGTCGTGTGAACGGCAAACCGTCTTCTCTCGAATCGATTTGATTCGATTATTACGAAACTGCTTCGGGAACCAATTTCATACTGATATTCGGTCTCAACAACCGAAGAACTGGCTTCATATTAGTCCTTGAAATCGATTTATTGAAGTCGTGAGAACATGAAACCTCCTTTTGTCGAATCGATTTTGATTTGATTTCTCGAAACTGCTTCGGGAACCGAAGATAATGGATATCCGATTCCGAGCTCTATTCACGCTTCAGTTTATTTGAAAAGGTCGTGAAAATGTGGCTTTATGAGATGATTCTTGAAGATATAGTCAATCTAAAGGATAGGGGATCCGAAATCCCTCGTGGAAATTGTATGAAGTAAATCGGACAGTATATAGGGTTGTATCTTGTAGCCGTCTGTATTTGCAAACTTACCCCACGTGACCGGCAAGGCTTAGTAAACCCGACGTAAAATAAAACTGTTAGCCTTGCCCGATGTCGATAGGACGCGCGTGAGACAACACGGGCATTTGGGATCAGGCTAAGCAGACGCTCATATTTCAAGAAAATCGCCCAGGCTGCTATTGTGCGGGCGATGCCCGGCCATTCAAAGTTTCCGAATCGTTTTTCGGGCCATACGTAGTCCAAGCACGTAGACGAGGACCGTGGAGTCACTTCGAACCTTTAAAAGGGAAGGTGAAATGATTTGCTTCCATTCTTTCACTTAAATATAAAGACTTAACTTTGGCTTTAATATAATCAAAAGACCCTATCTTAAAATGTCCGTAACTTTTTTCTATGATCTCCTAGACATAAACCGATTGCACCATTAGAAAGTAGACATTCCCTAGATTATTTTAAAATAATAAAATTCTGTTTCGCCACTCGAAAAAGATGTTTCGCCACTCGATGGAAATCGAACGAAAACCCAAAAATGACCCCTATCTTAAAATGTCCGTAACTTTTTTCTATGATCTCCTAGACATAAACCGATTGCACCATTAGAAAGTAGACATTCCCTAGATTATTTTAAAATAATAAAATTCTGTTTCGCCACTCGAAAAAGATGTTTCGCCACTCGATACAAAAAGTTCCTTTTTGAGACTCCCTTTAACAAGCTTTGTGACACCCGTTTTGAATAAGATATACCAAATCAGAACCCGTGTACTGTCTCGAGAACTCTGCTATAAGATAACATCCGGGTTTCTTGTTATTATATATAGGATATAGTCAAAAATACTTTAGACATTAATTTGGATTAAAAATTTAAATGAATGGTCAAATATGAAAAAAAAAAATGAATTTAAAAGTGAAGATTCTGTTAAGGCAAAGGTGCAGGGGCGTCTTTTGATTGGTCGGAGGTTCTCCTTTTAATTAAATGAGCCAAAATCAGAAGGTTTCCAATTTTTTGTAAAACTCATAATAAGCCGACGTTTGACGTACAAGGTCTTAAGCATCAAACGCCGGAGTATTCTTTTAATGTTAAAACATTACAAGCTCTGTTGAAGGCTGAATTAATATGATTGGTCGTATTTTATATACAATTTTATTGGGAAAATATTCTAGAATACGTTTTTAAACGGTATGTACCCATTTCGCCCAAAATATTTCGCCCAAAATGATCTATTCCCATTTCGCCCAAGGCATTTTTTGCCCAAAATTATCTATTCCCATTTCGCCCAATCCTACTTTGCCCAATCGCTTTATCATTTGGCCCTAAATTATCTCTTCCCATTTTGCCCAAACTAAAAATTCCTTTTCTCAATTCGCCCAATCCCAATTTGCCCAATCGTTTTATCAGTTAGCCTAGAATTATCTATTCCCATTTCGCCCAACCCAAAAATTTCTCTTCCCTTTTCGCCTAAAACGATTAAAGCTTAAATCTTTTAAAATTTAAAGTCTTAGTAGGCCAAAAAAGTGACTTTTATTTAATTTAGGTTAGGTTAGGTTAGGTTAGGTTAGGTTGGGGGGAAAAAAGTGGAAAAATGTGACTTGGGCAAAATGAGATTGGTCCAAATCACAATTGGGCGAAACGAGATTGGGCGAGAAGACATTAGGCCAAATGGGAATTGGGCCAAATGGGAATTGGGCCAAATGGGAATTGGGCCAAATGGGAATTGGGCCAACGGGAATTGGGCGAAAAGAAATTGGGCGAAAAGAAATTGGGCCAAATGGGATTTGGGCGAAAAGAAATTGGGCCAAATGGGATTTGGGCGAAATGAAATTGTGCGAAAAGAAACTGGGCGAAATGGGAATTGGGCGAAATGAAATTGGGCGAAAATAAATTGGGCGAAATGGGGGTAGACCTTTTAAACATGGTGATTCCGAAAATAAATTACTTTTCCTTTAAGGCGTATTTCATTAGTATCATTTAAAATTAAAAATGGGGAGGTTCTTCATTTTTAATTATAATTAGTCGTTTAAATTTAAATGATGTGTATTGAATCGACAGAATTCTAGTTCCTTCGCCCCCTTCTTATGTGGCATATATTACAGCCATATGAGGTTAATTTTTTTTTTTTTAATCTCATTAATTTTAGCGATTATTAATCTTTTAGAAACGGGTCTAGCTAGATAATTAATCATTTTTAATGATCATATAAAATATTAACTAATTATTGATATAATATAATATATATACCGTACGAAATAACTATATTGTTAAACTTAACTTATAAAGAAAAATTATTACTCTTACCATGAACATATTTTCAAATATCGATTTTATCGAAAAACTTGAACACAGACCTTCTGGATATCAATTAATTATGAAAATTCCAGAAGAACTTGTTAACTATTTCCATATTAACTAGTTAAAGTGAGGCTGTCATTGATTTTTCATGAATTTTGAATGAAAATTGAGTAACCCACAAAGATCTTACAAATCTCGACAGTTTTTCTTTATGTATATATTTTAACAATAATTTACTTGAACCCGAATCGTGACCTCTTTAGGCTTATTTTGTATACGCAAAATTTCTACGCTTGCCTAGTCTGATAGGCTAGTTGTGTCTGAAATATGTTTTTCATGCAAACAAACTTTTGTGTTGAAGTTGTAACAAGAGTTCGGTGACGGGGAATGAACTTGAGACTCGAGGTCATCGAGTTTATCCCAAACTAAATCCCAAAACTATACAAATTCTCACCCTAATCTTATATTTTAAAGGTCAACTGATAGTGACCTTTTTATGGTGAATATAAAATATGTATTTTTGCAGTCACGGTAATTTTGTTCTATGACATATGTATATATATTTTGAATCGTTTTTTAACGATCAACCCGAAAATGCTACTCAATTTTTATTTAAAGTTCATGAAAAACAAACTTTAATTATTATCCAAATATACAAGTTGCATTTTTTTTCTGGTTACAATTTTAAAATAATAATATTTGAAAAATATGAATAATAGATGATGTCTTATAAAAGAACGCGATGAAAATTTTAAAATCAAAAATGAATTCAATGAATTCATGGAGGAAAACTTAAGAAACAGCCTGGAAAGAAATTATTAAATAAATTGACGTAAAACTTGACATCTAGAAATCTGTTACCCAAAAGATAAAAAAAAAAAAAAATTCGATTCCAACGTCAATTTATATTGAATTAGTATATTCAAGAGTTAAAATATATTCAATAAAGTCTCCTATTTTATCCCCATTACATCGGTTTAATCTTAACAACATCAATCTCGATAAACTTTTAGCCGAGTCGACGATTATCGATCGAGAGGTGGGAATTAGTTAATGGATGAGAAATTTGCAAAAATTTATTTTCTTAAAGAGATAGTATCACGAATAGAACTTTTAAATCGTTTAAATTACCCTGGTAATTAAGGCGCTAAATTACTAAGTAATGGTAATTTATGGTAGCTTCTGGTAAAATTTAAAAATTGTAATTAATAAATAGAAATATTTGGAAAATTTTAAACTTAAAACAAATTGCCAAAAAAAAAAGGTCAAAGTTTAACAAATTGTTTATTCAATAGTTTATTTATGTTTGGTGTCGTTAAGGGCGTGTTAAAGTTACTTTTCCCTTCAATACAAAGTCAAATGGTGACGAGTATCATGAAAACATTACATTTTTCACTAGTGTATGGTTGGTTTAGACACTTACAAGACTTTCAAAGAAGAATTTCGCATTTTAAACCACAGAAATTCGAATAATTCTTACGAATACCGATAGATTACCTTGTAATTTACCGATTACCAAAATTAAGGTAATTTAACATCTCCAAGAACTGTGTTAAGAGTGTTTCGTGATGCCATCTCTTTATTGGAATAAAAAATTTGCAAAAATTGCTTCTTAAAGAAGAGTCGGTTTGACTTGGCGTTGAGGAAGCGCACCCGCGGGATATTGGGAAAATCACGTGACCTATTAATCACGCGTCTAGTATCCCATCATGCCATCTTCCGCTCGGACGCCTTGTATGAATCAGTTAACATCGGTTTCCCGCGCGAAAGACTTGTACAGTGATGTCGAAAAAAATCTTCCGCCACTTTTTCCCCGCGTTAGTTTTTCAAAAAGTTAGGTCTAAAAATCAACCCCAAGAATGCAACCCCTCTAAAAACACCCTTAACAAGATGATAAAGTCAAATTAATAGCCCAACTAACTCGAGTTTAAACAAATTTAAAATAGAGCTTAAAATAAATGAAATAACGATATTAATTTTTCAAAGTGAGGTTTGTTCATGAACTACAAATAGAAATTGAGTGATATTTTCGGGTTGATCGTTAAAAAACGATTCAAAATATATATACATATGTCATAGAACAAAATTATAGTAATAGTAAAAATACATTTTTAATAATCGAGATTTTTCGAAATTTTTAAAATAAAAATTTCCCGCCAATTTTACGTTATCACTATGGTCACGTGATTTCGCTTTTGTATGGTTGATTCTCGCCCGTTCTGGCACCAATGATAAGGTCGCTTTCGCGGTCTTTTACGTAATTACGCGGTAATTTACCGCCTGACAGTAATTTTCAAAATGATTTAATTTGAATTTCTATGATTTTAAAATAAAAATTTCCCGCCAATTCTACGTCATGTACACGTGATTACCCTATGGTAGAATTTATTCTCGCCTGTTCTGGCACTAGTAATAAGGTCGCTTTTTCGCGGTCTTTACGTAATTACGCGGTAATATACCGCCTGACAGTAATTTTGAAAACAAATATCTCAAAATCAATACCATAGTAAACTTCATCGAATTTTCCAGGTTTTAAATCATGTTAGGCTAAAAATCAGAACGTCGCCAGCATGTTTAAGAATAAAAAAAATGCCCTGAAAAAAATCGCTCAGGAAAGAAACGATTTTTTTTTTTTTAGACAATCACGCATGGTCTCCTTCACGAATCGGTCGACGGGAGAGACCCAAGTTATAGGCGGGCTTTTACAAAATACACATCGCCACCCCTCATTTTTCAAACCTAGTATTATATAGGGGTTTTAGCACGCGCGGAACTATAGAAGCTAAGCCTTGGATCGCCTAATAATAACGCTACCACGCTATTGTGTGATGCTGTTGGGGAGAACCATTTTTTTTTTTCACACAACGGCTTTTGATGGTCATTTTGGCGGAATGGAACCAGCTAGGACGAGAAGAGCTATAGCTTTAGAAGCTCCGAATCTTTGTCTACAAGCTCCTATAGAATAGTCAGAAGACACGCAAAAAAAATGGCGGGAGTTTTTTTTTGTATGAAAAAATCGTCGGATATATGTGATGTATTACATTTTTTTAAATTCTCCTTGTGTGTAAGGGGATCTGATATTATAAGGATTAATACGGATATTAACATTCTTAATAGATAGGGTAGTTTTAGTAATACTTATGCGATGAGTTAACCTTTAGCGTAAAATCTATGTAGATGTTTTGATTTTGGGTAACAAAATACAGCCTTTGGTAATGCTAAATACGCGCCTTGTTTAGTATTAATTAACGTGTAATTTAAGTTAAATCGTCGTTGAATTAGTCCTAATTCACCCGTAAAAAACAACAAAATTTTCTTATTATCTGTACCATAATTACCTTTGAAGTGACGCCTACGCAATATCTATCTATATAGATAGAAAAATCGTTATTTAAATTGGATAGATATGAAAAATTCGATAAGTACACATTAATACGAATGATATGTATATATATATTTAAGGAATATTGGTCTATTAAGCGTCGAATTGTGAAATGCAGGCGCTGCCGTAACCACGTTTGGGCGAAACCGATAAACTACCAAATATCGAATTTTCCCTTTTTTTTTTTTTTTTTTTTTTTCCACCATATTTTTCATACAGTTTATTCTCCGATAATAAAATAAACTGATAGCAAAAATGACGTAAATGTGTTAGAAATATATTATTTTCGAAATCACCGTACGAAAAAACCTATTCCAGAATTTTAGTGTTCAAAATAATTTGGCAAAATTGGGATATAAAATTCGACCAATCATAAAATTATTTCAGCCTTCAACAGTGCTTTTAATGACATAAAATTGAAAGAATTGGCCAATATTTGATGCCTAAGACCTTGTACGTCGAACGTCGGCTTATTCTGACAATGTTATGTCATTACAAGCGCTGTTGAAGGCTGAATTAATATGATTGGCCGGATTTTATATTTACTACCAATTTTTTAACACCAAAAACTTGTCTAAAAACAAATTCAAAGCTCCATTTTTAACTCCAATTTAAAAATAAATAAATTAGATTAAATTTAATTTAATAGAATAATATTATCTTTAAACTTATTATTTATTTTGTCGCTAATTAATGAGAGATACTATAGTAGGCGTGTGGTGACTATTCTACATATTACACTATCTTGAACAATGGCATTGATAAATTAGGGTTCCCTCCTTTGAAAATGTGTCTCCCACGCGGATGACGCCTCAGTGGTCGTGTTTCATTTGCACCTATTGATTTTGCGTTATGATAAAAGTAGGGGTGATAAAAAACATACGGGAATTACATTGAATATAATCAGAAGCCGATGAAACCCTCCTTTGAAGTCTATTACTCCCGGGTCTTGTCTACCCCTCTCTGTATGGGTTAGTTTCAAAAAGCGCGATTCGTACGCCTCCTAACGGTAGATATTTTCGGAGCGGGAGTTCGTCGAGCGAATATCTCTAGCAGCCTCGGAGTTCGTCCAAAAAACGTCGTCGTTTGTGGAGAGAGAGAATTTCCAATTTTCCGTAGACAGGGGGGGATGAAGTAGGACCCCTTCGATCTCGTAAAATTGTGAATTTTACCCATACAGAGAGGAGCGCTATATGGAACATTGGAGTAGTAGACTTCAAAGGAGGGTTTCATCGGCTTCTGATTGAACTTAATTGGTTGGATTTCGTATAACTCTTGAGCTATAGCTAGCATTTCTAAATCGATTTGAAACGATAAATACAAATCGATATTCAAATCGCCCCCCAGAAATCGTTTTAAGCGTGTTTTCACGCGTCATCTTTATATAAATCGATTTATCGTAGCTTCATCTATCGGTTCAGTTGAAACCAGCCGAATCGGTACGAAATTGGTTCCCGAAGCAGTTTCTAGAATCAAATCGATTCGAGAAAGACGGTTTACAGTTCACACGACTCTAGCGAAACGTTTTTAAACTGTTTAAATCGATTTCAAGGCCTCTTTATTTAAGTAGGGAAATCTCCGTGTGAATTTCAACTTCTTTGTTCCCCCCTTAAATTCGGCTTCCCCGCTATATACGCCTTATCGAATTTCACCGCAACTCTCCCTATATTATAACCGCGTTATCCCTAAAATTATTCGCTAGGCCTACTTCAAAAAATTCAAGATTTTTAAGCGGGAAGGGTGGAATTGGAATCTTTTAGGTTCGCCTTATAGCTATGTCTACAAAAATCCATAGGAGATAAGACTATATCCCAACCTCACACTAAAATAACGATGGATATGGAATAATTATGACCTGGGGAATGCAGTAAAAATACCCAAAAAAATTTATAACTTGTAGAAGTGTGAGAAAAACTTGAAATTTCAAATCTCAGTGTTAAAATCTCATAGGCGAATCTTTTAGGTTCGCCTTATAGCTATGTCTACAAAAATCCATAGGAGATAAGACTATATCCCAACCTCACACTAAAATAACGATGGATATGGACTATTTATGACCTGGGGAATGCAGTAAAAATACCCAAAAAATTTATAACTTGTAGAAGTGTGAGAAAAACTTGAACTCAGTGTTAAAATCTCATAGGTTATGTCGAAGGGGACATATTGTACACCTAAGTTCACGCAAGTCCAGCTTTTGTAGCGCAAATAGTCCAAAGATTTTGTACAGCTGAGTTCTCAAAAGTCAACCGTTAGGTTAGGTTTTGATTTTAATATGGAAATTGTAAATTTCAAATACGTTTTTCTCAAATTTCCGTTCGTCTTAGATTTTTTAAGTATTTTTTTCTGTACTCACATGGTCTTAATTAGTCCATATCCATCTTTAATTTCACCGTTACTTTCGAGGTGGCGCCACTATACGGTTACACTATGTTTGTCAGAGCTCTCTATTCTCCATAATCTCGATTTTGCTGGCAGCTCCTATCCTTAGGATCCTAGGCGTAGTTACAAGGCAGAGTAACTCGATACATTTGATCGATGACTTTATGCGAAGCGTCAAAAATAAAAATTGCATAAATTTTCTACGCCACCACAGACTCTTGAGTCTTCTAAAGCCTTAAAGGGAATATGAAATATACCACAAAAACCTGAAAATTCTGGAAATATTATGGATATGAAAATTTTAACAAAATATTAAATCAGTGAAATTAGTGATACATTTCAAGTAAAAGTACTTTGATTTGGAACTGTAATGAACTCTTAAGTTGAACTGTGGTAGTTCAAATAGTACAGATTTATTCAAAACCTTCTAAGCCAACAAAATATTATGAAATATTTATTTTACAGTCGCTGTAATCTTATTCTATGACATATGTATATATATTTTGAATCGTTTTTTAACGAACAACCCGAAAATATCACTCAATTTCAATTTATAGATCACGAGAAGTATTTTACAGCCTCCCTTTAAACACGCAAACGCCTTTAATTAATATAGTAAATTAAGCGTTAAAATTTCTTTCACCTTCCCTTTTATATAAAAAGAAAAATTAAAATACGGGAACACATTAGTAAAAAAAAGCTATCAAAAGCTCATTTGGCAAACCCATTTATTAAATTAAAATTAAAAACCTTGGCTGGTTTTAGGGAGTGTACATTTTACTGTATACAACAGTGAATGTAAGAAACTTGTTTTTTTATCTCTCGACTTCAAATCAGTAACGTGTAACACTACTATAACACTTCTAGGGGTCGTCTAATCACTAAAAATTTATATGCCTACATGAGAATAAATTTTTAATGATATTTATTAGAATTTATTCGTCTCGAATGCTTGCCCGCGTTAGTGTCATCATATAATTCGTATGGCCTAAGGACACATTTTTATTCAACTATAAGGTACTAAAAATTAACGTAACCTTGTCGAGATTTCAAAGCAATTAATGGAGGGAGTTTTAAGGTTTTTAATGTGATAAACTTCATTGCAAACTCCGCTTGTTTTAGTTTTAATTTCAAAAACATGACGGTTCTTCATATCGCTTCGTTTCAAACGTCGATTAAGCCTAATTTCAAACGTCGATTAAGTCTAAATTCAAACGTTCATTAAGCCTAATTTCAAACGTAGATTAAGCCTTTCAAACGTCGATTAAGCCTAATTTCACACGTCGATTAAGCCTAATTTCACACGTCGATTAAGCCTAATTTCACACGTCGATTAAGCCTAATTTCACACGTCGATTAAGCCTAATTTCACACGTCGATTAAGCCTAGTTTCAATCGTAGATTAAGACTAGTTTCAATCTTAGATTAAGCCTAGTTTCAATCTTAGATTAAGCCTAGTTTCAATCTTAGATTAAGCCTAGTTTCAATCGTGGATTAAGCCTAGTTTCAATCGTGGATTAAGCCGTTTCAATCGTGGATTAAGCCTAGTTTCAATCGTGGATTAAGCCTAGTTTCAATCGTGGATTAAGCCTAGTTTCAATCGTGGATTAAGCCTAGTTTCAATCGTATAGATTAAGCCTAGTTTCAATCGTATATATTAAGCCTAGTTTCAATCGTATAGATTAAGCCTAGTTTCAATCGTATAGATTAAGCCTAGTTTCAATCGTATAGATTAAGCCTAATTTCACACGTCGATTAAGCCTAGTTTCAATCGTCAAATTAGCCTAAGTTCACACGTTCATTAAGCCTAATTTCGAACGTTCATTAAGCCTAATTTCGAACGTTCATTAAGCCTAATTTCAAAGGTCGATATGGTAAAAATTGCTGAACCCGAATAAATCAAAAATAAATTAGTCTAAATAATAAATCTGATTTTTCTAACAGCTCTGGTTAAATAATAAATACAATATATATTTCCATGAAATATAGATAATTATAAATTTTACTCATACATAAACCGTCCCTTTTTTTTACGAAATAATTTGTTCTGAAAAACCAAACTCTAATTAACCCCCCTTAGAAAAATTTCTCTTTCCATTAATTTCTTTTATTAAAGTCAGGCTGTTACTATTTTTTTCGAATGCCTATGAATTATATTTTTTAGTTTAATCATACTATTAAAACGATATATTCAAAATTTCGAATCTTTTTTAACGATCAACCCGAAAATGTTACTTAATTTCCATTTGGAGTTCATGCGAAATAATGACAGCCTCGCTTTAAGAGTCACGCTTTTGGAATAAATATTTCCAATACATACCTTCCATATTAACGATTTTTGGGGTTCGGTCCTTTTGACGGTCCAAGCGAGGAAATAAGAAAACTACTTAATATTCGACAAACGCGTGATGCGGGTTGGACAGGTGACTTGATCGAAAATGCCCCATCGGCCATTAATATTGCCTAATTTAAGGTGTAGTGTTAACTGCAAGATTCACAAAATAAGTAGGGAATATTCATAATCCAAAAATTGAGGTATTTAGAGCTCGGAATTCGTATAATTTTTATTAATTGGATTAAATCTACTAAATTCTGATGTATATTATCCGTTTGATTAGAAAATAGACTATTTTTCATTCGAGTTAACTTATTCCAAGATAAGATAAAAAAACGTAATCCATATCCGTTTTTATCCAAAAATGGCCGCCTTATCTTAGAATATTATCCATCGCGTTATACGCGAGGATAAAAATTTAATTCAAAATTTATTTTCCCTGAAAAATAACGAATAAAAAGATGATTTAAAATCTCATCGTTTTATTTCTATTCTTCGAATTAAAAGTCAATTTGAAATATTGTTTCTTATATTTTCGACTAATTCTGGAAACGCGAATGTTTCTTATCCATCGTTATACGTTTGAATACGAGTAATTTGTAGATGGATAAAGCGGCGAAGGCTTATCTTCGGTACAAACCTTATACGTTTAACAATTAAACGAATATGTAAGCCACACTTTAAATTGTGTTACTATACCTTTAAATTATCAACAACACCCTAACATAGGGGGATAATGGGATTATAGTCTACCTTAATCCGTGTTGTCAAATCAAGTTGAAATTTAATTCATCTCAGTCCAAATTGGAATAGAGTTTAAGTTAGTGTGTAATATTTTTCGTATCAGATGTTTATAGGTTTCCACTCCTATCCATAGTAAACTCTCTATTGTTTTTTTTTAATGGTACAAAGAGTATATATTAGCTTATAAATTTTGGAGGGGCACCTGGACCCGCGGGCCCCTTAGTTTTTTTTGTTTTTTTTTCCAAATTCGCACGCTAACTGAATACGAAATTTTTGGGAGTTTTTTAAATTATTGTCGCCCGTGTTTAATGTCATTAGTGGTTAGGTTTCCCCATCCTATCGCTGAGTTGGAAATGGAATTAGCCACACCTATTGATTCTATTGGTGAGAATAATCCCCCTATCATTATAATAATTTAATATATAAACAGATTTCTCACGAAAACCAAATGAAATCCAATTAATATTTTCTGAAACATATTTTTATTCTTTGGTAAATCAAATGTAATCGAAATATTTGTGGATTAATTACATAGAATCCAAATATTTGTGGATTAATTGACAGATTATTCAAATATTTGTGGATTAATTGACAGATTATCCAAATATTTGTGTATTAATTGACAGATTATCCAAATATTTGTGGATTAATTGACAGATTATCCAAATATTTGTGGATTAATTGACAGATTATCCAAATATTTGTGGATTAATTAGCAGATTATCCAAATATTTGTGGATTAATTAGCAGATTATCCAAATATTTGTGGATTAATTGACAGATTATCCAAATATTTGTGGATTAATTAGCAGATTATCCAAATATTTGGGGATTAATTAGCAGATTATCCAAATATTTGTGGATTATTTTGTACAAACCTAGACCTTTATTTGAAATATATAAATTCAAGCTAGATATGAATAACCGAATTTTTGAATTAACCCTTTCTTAAAATTCGAAATTCAAGTTTTATTTTTTTGTATATTAGTTAACGTGATAAGCAAATCTTCCCACTTTGTTCCA
Source organism: Odiellus spinosus (assembly GCA_963920705.1). Lineage (NCBI taxonomy): Eukaryota > Metazoa > Arthropoda > Arachnida > Opiliones > Phalangiidae > Odiellus > Odiellus spinosus. The sequence goes on from OY987238.1 coordinate 13,968,454, forward strand.
AAAGGGTTGTAACCTTGTTTTAGGCCTAATAGAAGAGTTAGCCTCTTATTTCTATATTTCTATATTCCAGGAATGTTGGCATTTATTGCAAAACTTGATGTGTATTTATACACAATGTTATATCTCATAGAGAAAAAAGTAGTCCGTATAAACTTCCATAGTATAAATTTTAGTCTTGTAAAGAATGGAACAAAATTAAAAGAAAAAAAATAGAATTACGACAACACGTGATAATAGAAGATAAAATATTAACCCATTTTGTTTTAAATTGTTTTTTAGCTTGGGTTAAGTTTAGAGAGCTTGGAAGAATGAAGTATGGGAATCAAAGACTAACGTGTAAAATTAGGCTTAGTGAATGTGCGAAATTAGGCTTAATGAACTTACGAAATTAGGCTTAATGGTCGTGGGAAATTAGGCTTAATGATCGTGGGAAATTAGGCTTAATGAACGTGCGAAATTAGGTTTAGTGAACGTGCGAAATTAGGCTTAGTGATCGTGGGAAATTAGGCTTAGTGATCGTGGGAAATTAGGCTTAGTGATCGTGGGAAATTAGGCTTAATGATCGTGGGAAATTAGGCTTAATGATCGTGGGAAATTAGGCTTAATGATCGTGGGAAATTAGGCTTAATGAACGTGGGAAATTAGGCTTAATGAACGTGTGAAATTAGGCTTAATGAACGTGTGAAATTAGGCTTAATGAACGTGCGAAATTAGGCTTAATGAACGCGCGAAATTAGGCTTAATGAACGCGCGAAATTAGGCTTAATGAACGCGCGAAATTAGGCTTAATGAACGCGCGAAATTAGGCTTAATGAACGCGCGAAATTAGGCTTAAAGAACGCGCGAAATTGGGCTTAAAGAACGTGCGAAATTAGGCTTAATGAACGTGCGAAATTAGGCTTAAAGAACGTGCGAAATCAGGCTTAATGAACGTACGAAATTAGGCTTAATGGACGCGCGTAATTAGGCTTAATGGACGCGCGTAATTAGGCTTAATGGACGCGCGTAATTAGGCTTAATGGACGCGCGTAATTAGGCTTAATGGACGCGCGAAATTAGGCTTAATGGACGCGCGAAATTAGGCTTAAGGAACGCGCGAAATTAGGCTTAATCGACCATTATCTAGTAATTTCCGCTCTATAACAATCGTAGATTCTTTTATATGACTCCTCCAAGTTTATAGTAGGCGGGATATGGGCAATTTTTTTTTTTTTTTTTTTGGTCTTCATTTTATATATTAGTGAATGTAAAAGACGGGAGGTTTTTTTTTTGGTCTAAATTAATGACCACTAACGGAATGTTACCGCCTCTTTTAGAGGTTCAGTCACGATTATGAAATTATTGTTTGAAAATTGTTGAACAAAGTTCACTAGCTATTATTTTAAACACGCCGAAAAACGGTGGCGCTCCTGTTTAACCATAAATCCACGGTATCCACCCCAAACTTTAGGTTAGCCTGGTACAAAATGGTAATTTTTTTGGAAAAAGCAAAACGGGTAGAGGTTAAAAGGTTAATATTATTATTAATTTTTTTTATTATTTTATTGATTAATAAATCAGTTTACTTAATGAGGATAAATCGTATTTGGTCAAAAATGGTCATAATTTCAACAAAATTTAACAAAGGTGGACCAAATGCATTACATTTTTTTGTTGAATTCGAGTTCTTTCATTTCTTCTATTTGTTCTAATTAATTTTGTTGGAATTTTAATATTTTTTAAACATCTTTGATCAAATTAGAAGGTTTTTCCTCATTGGATAAGTCAATTTATTTCATTATCCTATGGCAGCACATTGAAATAAAAAGTAAAACTGACGTCACACTATTGATAAAATCAGAAGCCGATGAAACCCTCCTTTGAAGTCTATTACTCCCGGGTCTTGTCTACCCCTCTCTGTATGGGTTATTCTCAAAAGGCGCGATACGTACGCCTCCTAACGGTAGATGTTTTCGGAGCGGGAGTTCGTCGAGCGAATATCTCTAGCAGCCTCGGAGTTCGTCAAAAAAACGTCGTCGTTTGTGGAGAGAGAGAATTTCCAATTTTCCGTAGACAGGGGGATGAAGTAGGACCCCTTCTAACTCGTAAAATTGTGAATTTTACCCATACAGAGAGGAGCGCTGTATGGAACATTGGAGTAGTAGACTTCCAAGGAGCGTTTCATCGGCTTCTGATAAAATTAAAGCTTTTAATTCGCTAACTTGTCCCTATATCAATTTGGAAGGTCTGAATCTACTTTATATAATAATTTTAATCCATATACTACATTAAAAACTAGTAAAATACTTAATCCTTAATCGTATAACATTAATTAAATCAGTTTTCTAAATATATATTACAGTCCGATTTAATTGGTTAACTTTATCAAACAAATCAAATTGAAATTGCCAGCGTGTCATGGTCCTGAAAATCTATCCACGCTACACCTACATAGTCTAAAGAGTTTCGTAGGGGGAAACCTCGGTCCCTTTTACCAATAATATATTGTCGCTCGTATATTTTCGGTCCTGGAAAAGGGTTGGGCAATTACCTAGAACTAAAAGTAAGGGAGGTTATTCCTGGGGTCATTTGTCCCGGTCAAGCGCTCAACCCACTAGATACCGTTAACCATATATGAGTTTCTCTCTCTCGAACCGAAGCCACACCTACTGTATGTCCCGGGTTTCGGCACCACCGAATCCGCGTTAAACCTATTAGCTCTTACGTTTACGTGATCCTGAAAGCTCAGGGGTATAACGAATTGGTTTATATAACAGCTTTAGAAGAGATCTCTAAGCCGTACTCTACAAATCTGCGCAAACCACTATCTTTCGGTATCAGGATAGTATGAGATAGAAGTTAAAGTTACTTCGTACGAAGTGAAATCTTAGGTATTCTTGGTTTCACTTGATGAGGAACCTTTTTAAATGATTCTGCGCCTTTTCTTTGGAAAAGCAATACCCACAACATTTAGTGATAAATAGGCTTAAAGCTTATTGGTTCGTGAATGTTTTCTGACGTAAACCTGCAAATACTTCAATGAAAAAGTATCCTAACTTCAGGACAAATACGCCTTAATGCCTAAACTAACTTAAACCAGGGTTGCCACAGGTCAGGGAAAAGTCAGGGAATATTAAAATGAACCAAAATGGTCAGGGAAACGTCAGGGAATATTAAATGGACCAAAAAGGTCAGGGGAAAGTCAGGGAATATTAAATGGACCAAAAAGGTCAGGGAAAAGTCAGAGAATATTGAAATGAACCAAAAAAGTCAGGGAATTTTAAGATATTTTAAAAAGTCAGGGAATTTAAAGATCTTTCGAGAAGCCAGGAAATTGCAATCATTATCCGCGGAAAAGATTCTCAGCTGACCGTGTCAGTTGTATAGATTAGAACAAAGATACGCCTGCAACAAAGTTTGACGAACGCGATTATATAAATAATAAAAGGTTAAAAATTGGGTAGTATTAGCCGAATCTTCCAGGGAAAATCGTTGGAAAAGGTCGGGGAAAAACCTGGAAAAGTCAGGGAATTTGAATCTGAAAAAACTGTGGCAACCCTGTTAACTCCCTTAATAAATTCGCTTGAAATATTATAGATATGAAAATATCTCAGTACTTAGCAGACGACGTCTTAATTTCATCATTTATATGTCGTCTGCTTATATTATCGAAGATTACCATTATAATTCATACAAATTAGTTTTAAATTTAATAATACAAGTTGCCACAGAACTGCAAAAACCTGATAAAGTCAGGAAATGCCAATTTATTTACCATTTTAAATTACCTATTTAGAACTCTATCAGTACATGACATAAACCATATAAAACATTAATCTTTGATTTACAACAATTTTGCTCTGAGGTTTCAATAATATATCTGTATATGGAAAATAATTTGCGGTTAAGGTTATATATATATCTTTATTTCTCTTTCTCTCGGTCTTCAGAATGTTTTGGGGGCGCCCCCATCGTAGTTTGAAGTGGTCGACGAGAGTTAAATCGTGTGAGAACATCCAGCTCGTATACCCCTGTCCATAAATCGTCCAATAGCTTCGCACTCTCGTTCGCTGGCCCTGGCTAAGAGCAATATATATACACTCTTTTAATCCAAAGTACAGGCTGTTCCTTCGAATCAAACCTCTCTCTCTCCCCCACCTTTCATAGCGCTATTTGTCCTAATTATGAAGGAACTCGAGAGTTAAGAGAAACTATTAGAGTAGCCTCTCCATTCGCGCCTTATTACTCCTAGCTATAACCCCTAAATATAAATCTTTCATCTGGCCCTTTTCTTAGTCTGTACAATCAAGAATCCATTCAGGTTCCATAAGAATATGGGAGCGTAGCTTTAGCCTCTGGTACCATCCTCCCAAACTTTGTAACAAAAGTTCGTCCGCAATTTTCCCAACATTTGTACGCTTAGATCTTTTTTCGATCGGCTCCATTTTTATTACCCAAAATATTACGTCAAGGTCGTTAGTGGCGCGGGTTAATAATAGATGGCAGGAGCGATTTACTTGAAAAATCGATTCGAAGCGGACGAACTTTTGCTACAAAGTTTGGGAGGATGGTTATTGAATCGCGGCCCTCCCATATTCTTATGGAACCTGAATGGATTCTTGGTACAATCTATAGCCACTCTCAATCTTGAAAGGTATTTTGAAAGGAATTGAGTGATATTATCCCTTTAGACTTATATTTTAATAAAAGCCTGAAGTGTAGGGAATTCTGATGATTTTTAGTTTGGTATATATCCATTAGAAATCTCTTGATTCTCATCAACCGGACGTTGTAAATTTTAAATTATAAGCCTTAATGTATCTTGTATATCTTGCATTAAAAGCTTATGATTTTCGAGTGCTGTTGTTGAATAATCTAAGATTTTTAGAAGTACACGTATTCTAAGGATTCATTTTTCAAAAGTTTTAGAATATACTGTGTTTAGAAACACGTACGGGACGTGTCTTTGAAATTTGGTAAGATATTTGGCTGCTTAAAATTTCAAAGAGAATTTAAAATTTAATTTGAAATTATATGTATCATAGATTTATTGAAATATCGAATAGAGCTCGGAATTTATTTAACTTTTGTTAATTGAATAAGATCATCGTTAATGTCAATTAGATATTATCTGTTCGCGAAAAACATATACATTTCTTATTCGTACTCGTTGTTATAGGAAATTTATTCGTTTAAAATTCAAGTTTCTTCGCGGATTTTAAACCAAATTGAGATATCATTCTTGATTACTAAGAATGGTAGTAATTTAGTCGATGTTCTTTTCAATTTAGATTAAAATTTAATTATTATATTTATTTCTACACGGATTAACAGATTTATCTTCGCATAAACGCGTAATTTTGTTTATTAATCAAAGCTTAAAATTTTATCTCTGGATGGATAATTCGTATCCAGAAATTGATACGCGTCTGTTTATATAATTTGTGGTTTTATATTAACAATTTATCCTAGCCTAGTTATCAATGAATATCCCAAGTTATTCATTATCCGATTCCGAGCTCTGAATAAAAAAAACCCTGTATATTTTTGGGCGTATAGAAATCCATATCCTTTAAGATACTCTCTGAATATATCTCAGTTAAAAACGACTCCCCAACGTAAATCGTGGTGTTTCTTCCACGTGGACGCTTTTCCATTTGCTTAAATTAGTTGCCAGGGTCGTAAAAAGACCCCATCGTACAGGCGCTCCATATATTTTAAAACTCTAGTAAGGACTAATATATAAAGCAGTCTGCTAGGGAAGGGGTTTTAGTTCATTCTAAAATGCCAAAAAAATATTTTTCAATTATTAATTCGTGAAATAAGTTGTTTTTATTTGAAGGTATACTAAGAAAGGTTTTGAAAATATCCATAAAACTAATGCCCGGAGAGCAAAATGTATTTAAAATTTATTTATTTATATGAAGTAACTCAAGTATCTTACCAGGGTTAGCAAATTTTCCCGCCAAAATAACCCTAAATCAACATTTCGCAAGAATTATTAAAAATGCATTCAATAACTTATGTAAATTTCGCGCCAAAATTGTCAAAATCAAACTTTAGCAGTGTTGCCATTGAATTATAAAATTTTGATATATCTTCAATAACTCCATAGCTACATAATTCGTCGTTGAACTAGCGCTGTAATCTCCCCGATTTGATGTTAGTGGCTATTCGCGATCAATGAAGGTAAACGTGTGTTCGTGTGATCAATTTTGATTCGTGTTGTCGAAGTATTTCGTGATAAGTATCAATTTTTATCGGTAATAGTTAGCTAAAGTAGTCTAGTTTCTGAATTCAACAAAAATAAGCCGTGATTATCGCGAAATTATATGAAAATGAGTAAAAATAACTTCATGCATAATTCATGAACGTTAGGCCCTAACCCTCTTACTAGGCGGGAAGTGTACGCGGTATGATGAAGGCACTAAACAGTATGGATTATTTAAATACCTGGTGAGTAAAGAATAAATAATCTTATGTTATTATTTTGAGATTATCGTTTCTATTTACACAGTAGATAAAAATTACAACATAATAAGTTTTAAAAAACATTTTGGTTGCAAAATATTTTAAGGGTTTCTGCGTGATTTTGTTAAACTCTTAACAATAAAGTGATAATTTTAATTCAAGTTGTACATTGTGGGCAGATTTTAGCAGATAGTAAGATAGTTTTCGGATTGAATTTGTAAAAGATTATCGGTATCCACTCGCCCTGATCGCCTCGATTAGCTGTTAAGTGTGTGAATAATGAACTACGAGTTCTAACCATTAGCGACCAGCGTAAGCGACCTGAATTTAAAATAAGATCATATTACAAAATTTTATTTGTAACTTTATAGAGGGTCCCTCCCTTATTCTGATAGGCTGAGATTGTTTTAAATAGGACGAAATCGTCACGGCTGTAAAGAGATGATCGTCTAAAGGATTCTAACTCACCCCTAATAAATCGAACCGTGTGCATTTTCCATCTAAAATGGTTGGGTCTAGTTCCGCAACCCAACCGGAGTTTCAATTAGACTAAGGGGTTAAAGAAGACCGTGTCTCGACGAGCTCAGATGTTTCCCGCGATTTTGGGGGGTGGGCTAAATAAATCCTTTTGGAAAACGGTGCTAGTAGTTTGTAGGAGCCTAATACCATGGTAGGGGCATGACAACGGCACAGAAAATCGCTATAATGGAGTAGTTACCGCAGCTGGACACCCCAAAGACCCCAAAAACGATGGTAACCCCTTGCCAGCTCTACCATCAGTGTGTGCTTATATAGAAAAATAAAAACTATTGGATTATAGTCCCAAATAATTTTGTTCCCAATTACCCATTCCTAAAAGAACGTCATAACGTTTCTTTACTCTTAATGAATGGGGAAAATAAATTTCATTATCGTTACAGTATCTATGAAGCCGCGTTCATAATAGGCCTTGAAATCGATTTAAACCGTTTCGCTAGATTTCATTCGATTTCTCGAAACTGCTTCGGGAACCAGCTTCGATTAGGTTTCAACAACCGATAGATGAAGCTACGATAAAACGATTCCTGGCGATTTTAATATCGGTTTGATTTTTACCGTTTCAAATCGATTAAGAAATGCTAGTGTGAACGTAGCTTCATTGGAGTCTATTCGTTGCAGTCGAGCGAATGGGAAAATGTTTTTATCAAATTGATTTAAAACGATTTCTCGAAACAGATAAAACTATAATAGATCGATTTTTGAAATTGATAAGTGAACAGGTAGAGAACCTAAATCGATTCCGAGTGATTTAAATATCGGTTTAATTGTAGTGAGAATGAAAAACATTGAATTTTACACGAGTTTAGTTTGAAAGAATTCAGCATTTAAAATAAGAGATTTTGTAAATGCCGGTAAATTACCGCGTAATTTACCAATTACCAAAATTACGTTAATTTTAGAATTTTTTCTATACGCTCTGTAAGTTACATTGTGTCTAGTGTCGACGTACCAGTGTGTTGTGGTTGAATGTAATATAAAAATAACATTATTTATGGTCATCCCCTTCAACCTATCGAGAGTCTAGCTTCTCTTTAAGTGTTTTTGGGGGTCCGGTCACGCGGACTATGTCGGGGTTAGGAACTTAGGATTCCCCTAAATAGTACCTAATCCGTTTTTAGCCTCAAGGAAAAGGCAAGGGCGCTAAACATAGCTGTGCACTTCTGACTACAAATATAGAAAAAGGCTTCTGTATTGTTCCATAATAAATTACAATCATACTATGAATCAATTTACCATTGAAAAACAGGTTTTTCCTATAGTTATTTATGTCCCTTTCAAGGTTGTAACTGAGCATAAAGGCACTTTGTGTAACTGTATTATCTAGTACCCTTTTTTACGATTTTTTTCCCCCACTGGTCGTCAATAAATTGGTAATTCACGTTTAGGAGAAGGCATAGCCTTTAAAGAGAGGGTGAAAAGGAAAATCAAGTGTTTTTTTTATCAATTCTTGTACTAATTATAAATAATGATTTTAAAAATCAAAATAGATCCAGATTTCACTGTTCTTTAAAATTGAGCCCCTCCAACCAATCGCGTATCGCCCTGCCTTCCAGGGAACAAAATACTCGTGGCACGCGCTATGTCGCGCTCCAGGTTTTTCAAATCGCGCGCGTTATTTATCAAATCTCGCGCTATAATCGCGCGACATTGCGCGTGCCACGAGTATTTAATTCTTTGGAAGGCAGGGCGTTACGCGATTGGTTGGAGGGACTCAATTTAAAATAACAGTGAAATCTAGATCTATTTTGATATTTAAAATCATTAACCACGTGAATAGGTCTTATAATTAGAAGAATTAATTAAAAAAGACTTTAATTTCCTCTTCATCTTCCCTTTAAAGCGAGTTGCATCACCGACGCATGCGGACTTTTACTATCGTATTTTGGTGTCGAGTATGGCGCCTGTATAATAAATGTAGAAAAGCGATCCATCAGTTAGATTGGCACATAATATTGATTTTTTGCACTTATTTTATATTATTTTATGCATTAGATTAAAGGGAGGCTGTTAGGGATTTATCATCAACTCCAAATAGAAATTGAGTGATATTTTCGGGTTGATCGTTAAAAAACGATTCAAAATATATATACATATGTCATAGAACAAAATTATAGGGACAGTAAAAATATATATTTTATAATCGCCATTTTCGAAATTTTTTAAAATAAAAATTCATATAATATTACGTCATCACGTGATTTCCTTATCGTAGAGCCTACAGTTGATTCTGACACGTGATAAGGTCGCTTTTTCGCCGTCTTTTTAGTAAAAGTATTTTTCCTACGAAAATTATCGTTAAATGACCCAATTATTTTTTTAATTTTGAAGTTAATTATAAACCTTTCAACCCAGAGGTATAAAATTTTAAGTACGTGTTTTTAGTAGTATGTAAAAGCTAAAAAATAATACACGGACCTTCAAAAACATGATTACAATACTTAAAATTATCAGTAATGATAAGTAATATTTATTTTTAATAATATTTTTTATTAAGGAGTCCAAAAGAAAATTTTTCTTATCCTAAAACCTTTTTTTAAAAAATAAAAATGCTAATTTTAATCGATTGGAGGAGGGGGGGGGGTGGATTTTAGTAAAGGAGGGTAGCTCGGAGAAATCAAAAGATATCTCTAGCACTCCTCTCAAGCTGACGACGACGACAAAGCAGTCAAACGTATATGTCTTTTACAAGTACAATACTCTCATGAACGCAGTTAGCTCAAAGGAAACCGTACCACGGTGCCCACGCACTCAACATAGTATACCCTCCTATCCTTAGAAGCATCCAACCACCTTATATCTTCTTCCGAGAGTGAAGTAGAACGGCAGACGCCCCCGCATGAGTGAGTAAAACTTTTTAAAGTGCGGACGGAAAAGATTTATTTTATTTTTGATGGTTAGAAACAGACTTATAATTATAGCTAGGGATATGACCTTGTATAACTCGATGAGAGCTACAAAATGAGACCAACTACATCAAAATCGGACAACAAATAAGAAAGTTATTAATTTTAATAGTTAACTAAATCGGGACTTGCGGTATTTGTTATACTAATTAAAGTATAAAACTAGGAAAATATAATATTTTGTCCAAGATAATAACAGATCCTAGTAGAACTCAATGAGAGCTACAAAATGAGACCAACTACATCAAAATCGGACAACAAATAAGAAAGTTATAAATTTTAATAGTTAACTAAATCGCGACATGCGGTATTTGTTATACTAATTAAAGTATCAAACCAAGAAAATTTAATATTTTAATAAAGTTAATGACATATCCTAGTAGAACTCAAGGAGAGCTTCAAAATGAGACTAACTACAACAAAATCGGACAAATAATTATGAAGTTATTAATTTTTTAAGTTCACTAAGTCGCGTCTTCCGATATACAGTTAAATACTTTAGCCAATTTAACATCAGGGTCTTGTAGATCTTGATTTTAGCTTCAAAATAAGACGAAGTACATCAAAATCTGACAATAAATAAGAATATTACAATTTTTTAAAGTTCACTAAACCAAATAGAACCCTATGCCTTTGTCAGTATTAATTCGAATATGGAAATAACATGGTATGCCCTCATTCTATTCCAAATGCAAAATACACGCAAATCTGTTACATCTTCACTTTAAGTTCCTTTTCTCTATAAAGATCTCGTTGTTGGTGAGCCTTAAAATTTCTCTTTCCCACGAGAAGCCAATAGTTCTTTCCTAATGGCTCTTTTTCCCTCTCAGCCACGAAATAAAGAAGCTTCCCTGTTCCTAACTCAAACAGCCTTTTAAAGTAAACTGCTCAGTAGCACATAGCTTTCTAGATATCCAACACATACACACCCACTCCAGCGCACCCTCGCGGGATTCGAGTCTTCTTTTTATATAGTTTCCATCTTAAAATAGTCGGAAACTGCCCTGAATAACCAGTTTTTCAGATGGTAAAAAGCCCCTTTTTAAGAATGCAACGTATAATATCAGTCTCTAAAATATTCGATACAAGGTATATTGCTAGGCCTTGGCTAGTTTTCTTTTTTTAAAAGGTTTCAGTTTCGATTAATCAAAATGCCATTTATCATCGTCCTAGAAAGAAATTTTTTTTGCAACTTGTTTGACGTTAAAGCGCTTGCGCCTATCCTAGGTTCCTATAACCAAAGCTCTGTATCTCTCTCTCTCTCTCTAATCTAGGATATTCGTCTGACATTTTGTCGATGCATTGAAAAGTTTTTAGGATATGGGGAAAAAAACATCTCGTGGGAATTCAAATGATATCCTCGTCAAAATCATATCAATTTTTTGACAAGGCTGCTTAGGGTTATTTTTTTAATAGGTCCAAAGGTAACGCGGAAGGATATAAATATATATATTTAATCTTGTTTTAAAGGGATAATATAGGATAACAAATATTTTAGCCGCGTTCATACTAAGCCTTGAAATCGATTTAAACCCTTTCAAAACGTTTCCCTAGAGTCGCGTAAACTCCCGGGAAAAAGTCTTTTTTTCGACTCGATTTTATTCGATTTCACGAAACTGCTTCGGGAACCAGTTTCGTATCGATTCGGTTTCAACAACAGATGAGCCGCGTTCATACTAGTCCTTGAAATCGATTTAAACCCTTTCAAAACGTTTCCCTAGAGTCGCGTGAACTCCCGGGAAACCGTCGATTTGATTCTATTTCACGAAACTGCTTCGGGAACCAGTTTCATATCGATTCGGCTGGTTTCAACAACCGATAGATGAAGGTACGATAAATCGATTTATAAAGATAATTCGTGAACACGTGAGGCTTAAAACAATTCCTGGCGATTTGATTATATCGTTTCAAATCGATTAGGAAACACTAGCGTGACTGTAGGAGATTAAATTAAAAAGTAAAACTGACGTCATAAAATCAAAACAACCTCGCGATTTTTGTTTTCAATTTCATATTGAGGTTAAATATTTGCCTTTAAAAATGTCTCCAGGGTGTGGTTAAGATCTTATATCTAAAACAAAAATAATTTAAAAAGCCTTTTATGTTAATTCATATTATTTTTAGGAATACTAAAATAATATCGGATTCTGTATTATTATTATTTTGGGGGGGGGGGGGGGCGATTCTGTATTATTATTTTTGGGGGGGGGGGCTAGATCCCTCTGTTCTCTGTGTGTGTATGTGTATATAGAAAGAAACGTATCACTGAAGCCCCCTGGTGAGATTTAAAGATAAAACAAAGCCAAAATAAGTTCTTTTCACAAAGGTGGATTATATATATATATATATTTTTACGAAAAATGGATTATAATTTTTTCTATTGAAGTTCCCGTAGTTTTTATCTATGGAATATTAAAAACAAAAAGCTTCGGAGTTGATGGACTACCAAGTTTTAATGCATACATTTGATAGGGTATACGCCCCTGGGATATAAAACAATATTTTAGGTTTTTTTTACAGAAAAAAAGAAATTATGATTTTCATATAAATCAGTGTAATACTATTGTAATGGTAATTTACTGCTTGCTGTGATAATATTACATGAATGCTAATTAATAAATTACCACGGTAATTCCTAGATCGTTATTCGTATATTTTCAGATAATTTATTTTCGGGTAAATTGTTTGTAACTAAAACAATGAAATATTCGTATAATTGTTATATGGTTTACCCGAAGATAAGCCTTCGCCGCTTTATCTATCTACAAATTACTCGTATTCAAACGTATAACGATGGATAAGAAACATTCGCGTTTCCAGAATTAGTCTAAAATATAAGAAACAATATTTCAAATTGACTTTTAATTCGAAGAATAGAAATAAAACGATAAGATTTTAAATCATCTTTTTATTCGTTATTTTTCGCGGAAAAAAAATTTGAATTAAATTTTTATCCTCGCGTATAACGCAATGGATAATATTCGAAGATAAGGCGGCCATTTTTGGATAAAAACGGATATGGATTAGGTTTTTTGCTTTATCTTGGAATAAGGTAACTTGACTGAAAAATAGTATATTTTTTAATCAAACGGATAATATACATCAGAATTTAGTAAATTTTATCCAATTAATAAAAATTATACGAATTCCGAGCTCTAACAATTTTCTGGTATTCGAATCCGTTGTGTCTCGGACAAAAGGACCGAGAATGTCAGATTTAAGCCGTGTAATATTTTACTCTCACAAATTCCAAGAATCTTTTCATTCCAAAAATACAAAATTAAAAAAAGAAATCCTACAAAAGTGTGTGTCAAAGGTTTGCACTACATTTAATATTACGCTCATTAATACATAATGTTACATTCCACAAGTATAAAAGTAGTTCATTGCAATTAAACTGTAGAATATGGGATGAATTTATCTCTGGAAACTTCAAAAAAAAAAAAAAAAAAAAAATCGTGGTCGACTTAAAATACATGAAGCAATGCTTAACAAGCCGAATTTCGTAAAGGTGGCTTTGGGCCTTTTCACCCACTCTTTAATCTCCCACCTATAGCGATACTAGTACTTCAGGGGGAGATGGTTGAAGCCGAGTCTCGTAACTTATTCCGTTTCAGGGTTAATCCTTTGGTGGCGGCGGCCCTGACATCGTATTTCTTGTTAGGCCAAATTTACGCGAGGTCTATCCCTAGTAGGTCACCTTTAGTCGTATACCTCTCTCACCCTCTTAATATACAGAATGGCTCGGATCAAAAAATTCAGTATCTTCTATGGAAGGATCAAATTAACATTGAGCGCGTGCTATTCGAATTCATTTTTTTGATTGATAAAGATTTAGTGGGAATTGGTTTAACACGCGCCAGACGCACGCACTCAATGTTAATTGGAAGAGCACGCGCTCAATGTTAATTCGAATTGCACGCGCTCACTGTTAAATCGAATAGCACGCGCTCACTGTTAAATCGAATAGCACGCGCTCACTGTTAAATCGAATAGCACGCGCTCACTGTTAAATCGAATAGCACGCGCTCACTGTTAAATCGAATAGCACGCGCTCACTGTTAAATCGAATAGCACGCGCTCACTGTTAAATCGAATAGCACGCGCTCACTGTTAAATCGAATAGCACGCGCTCAATGTTAAATCGAATAGCACGCGCTCAATGTTAATTCGAATAGCACGCGCTCAATGTTAATTCGAATAGCACGCGCTCAATGTTAATTCGAATAGCACGCGCTCAGTGTTAATTCGAATAGCACGCGCTCAGTGTTAATTCGAATAGCACGCGCTCAGTGTTAATTCGAATAGCGCGCGCTCACTGTTAAATCGAATAACACGCGCTCGATGTTAATTCGAATAGCACGCGCTCACTGTTAAATCGAATAACACGCGCTCGATGTTAATTCGAATAGCACGCGCTCGATGTTAATTCGAATAGCACGCGCTCGATGTTAATTCGAATAGCACGCGCTCGATGTTAATTCGAATAGCACGCGCTCGATGTTAATTCGAATAGCACGCGCTCGATGTTAATTCGAATAGCACGCGCTCAATGTTAATTCGAATAGCGCGCGCAGTTAATTCGAATAGCGCGCGCAGTTAATTCGAATAGCGCGCGCAGTTAATTCGAATAGCGCGCGCAGTTAATTCGAATAGCGCGCGCTCAATGTTAATTCGAATAGCGCGCGCTCAATGTTAATTCGAATAGCGCGCGCTCAATGTTAATTCGAATAGCGCGCGCTCAATGTTAATTCGAATAGCGCGCGCTCAATGTTAATTCGAATAGCGCGCGCTCAATGTTAATTTTATTCTTCAATAGAAGCTATATTGAGTTTTTTTGATCTGAACCACCCTGTATAATACCTTGCCATTTCTGTGGCGGAAGCTGGGTTAAAGAAAAATTAAAAGAATAAGAGGAATAAGAAGCTATCCTGGAATTTCTCTTCCATCATTTGTCTCCCACTTTACTTTTTATTTTTATATTTTTTTCATGAACGTTTTTGTGGTGCGTAGCGCTGAGATCGTAAAACCCTTTATAACGGCATTCCTTTCCAGTTCACATGATTCTTTAAAATAATTTTTAAAGGGAAACTTAGAGCTAAAAATTGAACAGCTTTTGAATTTATTATCGGAATCTGGTATTAAAATCTCATCGACATTCGAGATTATTTGACTTTAAAATACTTATTAAAAACTATCCAAATTTTGATTGAAAATTTTAAACATTTGCTAA
This sequence comes from Odiellus spinosus, assembly GCA_963920705.1. Taxonomy (NCBI): domain Eukaryota; kingdom Metazoa; phylum Arthropoda; class Arachnida; order Opiliones; family Phalangiidae; genus Odiellus; species Odiellus spinosus. The sequence goes on from OY987238.1 coordinate 13,983,580, forward strand.
TGACAATACTTAGATTTTATCTTGAAATTATTTATCCATCCTTACAACCTTGAAATTCCTTTAATCTACCCTTAGAAAACCCGTTTTTTATGTAGGATATGTTTCCTTTTTAAGATTGCTCGAATATAACTCCCAACACCCCTTCGCCGTTTTTGTTAATTCAAGCTCGATAAAGGGTTGTACGCCCTCTTGCACTTGGTCGGTGTATTAAGCCTTGGCCTACTGTAATTTACAAGAACTAACCTATACACGGCGAATGGATTTAGTATCTTTTAGATTTACTCCGCGTCTAAAGTTAAAGGGCATCAAGTTTTGGTCTCAACCATTATTTTGACGCCAAGGCCTAACTATACGTAGCTAGGCCTTGCGCGAAGCATTTCCTACCCTAGTACGCTTCACTAAGCCGATTAGAAGAACGGGGGAGACAAAAGACCCGACCTCTTATGAATATTAATGAAGAGGACCCCCTTCTGTACCCCTCAAAATCGCGTTTACATTGGGTTCCTTATTCGTCCATTGGTTTCAGTTGAATACGACGAATACTCAAAGGTTAATAAACGTATTGAATTTTATCCGTAAGGCAGCTTGAAATATAATTCGTCTTTATTAAGTGCTTAAACTAGAATCGGAAATAAATTCAAATTACAATATGTGTAAAGGCGCCAAGGCCTATTTTGTATATATTAATAAATTCAAATCATATGGCTTTGTCTTTACTGATAATTCAAAATGAAATCGAATAGGTATTTTTGATTCAATCTGAATTTTCTGCGAATACAAAGGTGTGTTTTGGATATTTTTAAGAACCATATCACTTAGATTTGATATATTTTTAATTGAATTTTAAATATGAGACGAACTATTGTCGTATTTATATCTATACACGCTTGTCAACCATTCGACTGTTAAATGTTTATAAATGATCCTAATGTCAGTAATAAGCTATAATGGGAATCTTGGTACGTTATAACAGACCAATAGAATCGCTATCATTTAAATCTATCTTTCTGAGGTGTAACTGGGTAATTACTCGTGCGTAATTGAGAAACCCCTTTTGTTGTTAGTAAACGCCTTGGTTGGTATTAATAATTTGTTTCGTGTCAAATTATTAATAATTTGTTTTTGGTAATTAAATCAAAATGGTAATTAACTTAAGAGATATTTTATCAAGATTGCGTAGTTTCAAAGTTTCCATCTAATTAAATAATTTTGATTATTTGTTAGATATAAATACTAGTATCAAATTGATATAATCAAATATTTTAAATTTAAAATAATTTATTCATTTTCAGATTTTATAATATATATAAATTTTTAGTGATATACGTCATCAATATAGAGCCTGAATTCTCGCGCGAGTGAAGATCGCTTTCGCGCCGTCTTTTTCGTAAAAGTACTTAACCCAGAAAGTCCTAGCTTTCGTATAATAATTATCGTTAATTAGTTCATACATCGAAATTTAAATTTAAATATTATGTGTGAATTTTAAATAAAAAAAAATTGGTTTTAATTACTGTTTTTCATTTATTTCAGATGAATTTGTGAATGATTCATACTCCATTGACTTCGATTACTTCCATAAGCTGTAATATGATTGGCCAGATTCAGGAGTTTCAGACATATGTCGAATACTCCATTGATCCTTGTTAAGCCTACTTTCGTGGTAAGTTAAAAATTAATTTCTTGTATAATTTTTAGTTAAAGTAGCGTAATATTTTTCAATACAGTACTTAGTTAACAGAAGGGTTGATAGTTAACGCGCTTTGATACACAATACAAAACCACATATGATGTAAAAAAGTAGTTTCTTGATTCAAATATTTGTTTTTCAAATCGAAACATTCAACTACAGTGAACCACATTTTACATAAATAATTTTAAAGGTTGAATGAAATATAAATATTGCAAATAGACAGCTCGAATTAGTCTAAAATATAAGAAACAATATTTCAAATTGACTTTTAATTCGAAGAATAGAAATAAAACGATAAGATTTTAAATCATCTTTTTATTCGTTATTTTTTACGGAAAATAAATTTTGAATTAAATTTTTATCCGAACATATTACGCGGATAATATTCTAAGATAAGGCCATTTTTGGATTATGTGTTTTACATTATCTTCGAATAAGTTAACTCGAATGAAAAATAGCCTATTTTTAATCATCAGAATTTTGATTTTGTCCAATTAAAAATAAATTTAAAAGCTCCCTTTAACAAATATATATGAAATCAGTTGTAAAACTGCATTATTCCTTTAAATATCCTTAAAACTAGTGGCTCCAATCACGGATTGAACAAAAATCAGACAACCCAAAAAAAAAACCCTAAAATTTCCATAGAAAGCTTAAACCAACTTATATATAGACCACAGTTCAGTAAAATTCAGTATATAACCCCAAATTCCCAATTTAGACGGATTTAGGACCCCCCCCCCCCTATTCCCCAAAATAAATCCCTAAAAACAGGGCGCAGGTTCTATGTAACCCTAATGAAGTAACCTTCACTATCACGTTCATGACCTTATTACAATATTATCTAACCTATGGCGGAGTATTACATAATGTTCAATTTTCTATGGCTCTAAAATAGTACCTTCAATCTTCTATTGAACAATACACTTTGGTTTTGAGAGCTCAAAGGGAAATATACGCAGTTGCTAGGAAAAGAAAAAAAGCCTTGTTCATATGCCTAAGGCATAGTCTGAATATAGTGGTAATGTAATTTTTGACGGTGAAGAGTTTAGGGGGAAACATGCCGTGTAGAATGTCTAGTCCAATCAAAAACCCCTCGTGGTGGCGACCCTTTTTCAAATTCCATAGTGGCTTACCCTAATTCTTTACAATACAATTTTTACAGTTCATTTTAAGTTTTCAACTCCTATAGGGTTTTAGTTTTGAAGTGAGGTTTTCACATTTTTTTTATTCCCGATCTTGCCCATCCTATTCTCTTAATATTAGGACGTTTCAAGCGTCTGCTGATGTAATATGGTTCTCCAGAATTAATATCTACTTACATTCAAACGTTAATAAACTTTTGAAATTAATTTATACACCAAAAACGTGTTTAAAAGTTAAATTTCTCGAATACGTTTTTTGGTATGATGATTCCGAAAACAATTTCAAAACAGGGTTGCCTCAGGTCAGGGAAAAGTCAGGGAATTTGAAAATTAACCAAAATTTTCTATGATACTATACTATTTTCTATGATAGTATTTTATATTTGCCGTTAGAGGAAGCTTATTAACACCAGGTTTTATTAGTTATTGGATCTATAATACTATCAACAAAGATCCAGTTTTACATTATAGCCGATCATTTAAAAATAACGAAAAAAGTCAACACCCCTGTCTTGCTCGAGTCATTTGGACTCTTCCTCGATATTTTGAAGTCGGGAGAAAGTGTTGGGATTTAGGCGGGCCGCGCTTGGCTATATCGTCTTCCCTCCCAACTCAGCGGAATTTACCCGGACCTTTGCTGATAGCAGAAGTATATAATAACTTCCTTCGGGGGGAAGTATGAAAGCCCCTATACTACCAATGCTAAAAATCACGAACAACAAGAGCCCGCTGCTGACTATCTAGGCCTCTAGTTCGCCCTGGACTTCTCAATGTCGCTACTCTAGTAAATGGTCTTTGTATAAACAAGACGGCTCGATTTGTGTTTAGAACTTCCTGTCTCGGGAGTCAGGCTGTCTGTTAAAATGGAGTCGAAGGTTGACTTCAGCTCGCGAGTTCCGAAAGTGCGCGTAGGGAAAATTTAGTGAGGTTCAAAATGGTGTAACTATTTTTTGGGAGTAAAGCGGCGTGTCGATCCGCCGCGATTTACGCCGGTTACTCGTTGTTCGTCGATTTTGCCTACCTTTCATACTTCCCCCCGAAGGGGGTTATTATATACCTCTGCTGATAGTATTGAACTACAGGGCCATGTTTACTTTCATGGAAAAAGTAATAGACTTTTGTCTTTATATATATTGGAGTAGCTTGTTGAAAAGTTTATTTACGATATATTTGCTCTTATATATATTTGCTGTATAAAATACATATACGAAATACTACAAAGTTGAAAGTTGAAACTTGTCCTATACAATACAATCAAAAAATCCAAAAAAAACCTTAAAATTGTACCTATATCTGTCCCAGTCTCACCCTACATTTTAGGTCTTACTGTTAGACTCGTGATATAGTAACTTTCACTCTTAAAAATCTACATTTTCCTATTGAAGTAGCTATAGTTTTATAGTATAATACTTATTTGTATCAAGTCTGTAACCTACTATATATATTCCACTAGGGGGCGCTACGAGTTTCTCGTTTAAAATGCAGATTTTTTTACTCCTTTTTTTTTGAAAACTCCCAACTTCAGAAAAAGATAGAAGGTGAGGAAACAGTTCGTTTCAAAAAAGAGTTCGGTAGGAATAATACTACATACCCATTTATAACTAATTCTTGTCCAAGGCTTAGAAATATACGTTATTGTTCATTGTTTATGGTAGATTCAATACGAATATTAAAGGGATTTGATTTCAATATGAATTTGCAGCGTTGGGAATCATACGACTCGTATTATTAGTTATGATACGTCGAGGGTTTTAGGTAGGGTTAACCTTTGGGTCTACTGTATTTTTATCTTGAAATTTTTTTGATTTCAAAGTTCTAAGGAGAGAGAGAAAAAAAAAACGGGTGAAATTCCCATAGCGAAAGGATGTTTTTAAAAGATAAAATGTGCACGAAGCTTGCCTGAACTTTTAGAAAGAGAGAGAGAGAAAGAGAGAGAAAAAAAAAGTTAAATATAAGGATAGGCGAATTTTTCTTTGAAGCCATGTACCAAACATAACAAGATGTGGGTACTTTGTAATATTTTTACACACGCGTAGAAATATAACTATAGGTTATAGTATTGGATATCTGAAAAATAGTGAATAACCATTTTCTAGCATTTTTATCATTTTCCCAACCATTTTTAACTTTTCTATAATTTTCCCAACCATTTTCTAATTTTTCTATAATTTTCCCAACCATTTTCTAATTTTTCTATAATTTTCCCAACCATTTTCTAAACTTTTCTATAATTTTCCCAACCATTTTCTAACTTTTCTATAATTTTCCCAACCATTTTCTAATTTTTCTATAATTTTCCCAACCATTTTCTAATTTTTCTATAATTTTCCCAACCATTATCTAATTTTTCTATAATTTTCCCAACCATTTTCTAACTTTTCTATAATTTTCCCAACCATTTTCTAATTTTTCTATAATTTTCCCAACCATTTTCTAATTTTTCTATAATTTTTCCGACCATTATCTAAATTTTCTATAATTTTCCCAACCATTATCTAACTTTTCTATAATTTTCCCAACCATTTTCTAACTTTTCTATAATTTTCCCAACCATTTTCTAACTTTTCTATAATTTTCCCAACCATTTCCTAACTTTTCTATAATTTTCCCAACCATTTTCTAACTTTTCTATAATTTTCCCAACCATTATCTAAATTTTCTATAATTTTCCCAACCCTTTTTTAAACTTCATAATTTCTCAACCATTTTCTAATTTTTCTAGTTTTCCCAACCATTTTCTAACTTTTCTATAATTTTCCCGACCATTATCTAACTATTATTCGACTATTTCAATCATTTTCCAACCTTTTTCCAACTATTTTTCGACTATTTCTATCATTTTCCAACTATTTTTCGACTATTTCTATCATTTTCCAACTACTTTTCGGCCGTTTCTATCATTTTCCAACTATTTTTCGACAATTTCGATCGTTTTCCAACCATTTTACAACCTTTTCCAACCTTTAACAAATTATTCTGCTATGATCTATTTCGCCAACTCACATTTAACACGAGTATATTTTTCACTAACGTGATAAGTACTTCCAATATGAGATTATAAAATATAATTTATTTAACAAATTCTTAAAGTTTTGATAAAGCTAGTTAATTTTCAGTATTAAAGCAGTTTTTCCGCGGGAATATATATCATTTACAAAGCTGTAAATCGACCGAAAAGCGCGGGAAAAACCAAATACGAAAATATAGATTAAATATTATCATATATAATCCCAAATATTTTAACAAAAACACGTTTTGATTTAATGTTAAAATAAATACAAAAAATTCAAACCTATATAGTTTGCGATTAGTGGCGGCTTTAGTTCTTACACACGAACAAATCCCGTTAAAATTTAAGCCGGTTGAAGATATATTTGAACAATCTTGAAAGGTTCCAAAATCTAAATCACCGTTTATCCCCAAATTTTAACTTTCTTTAAAAGAAAATAAAATGTCGAGTTTGGAAATTTTTCTCATCAGCTGTTGTTAGTTTTTTTTTCGGATTTTGAAATATTAAAGTTTACGATGTAATTGAAACTACAGCGTATTGATACGTAATGTTTAATCTAATACGAATAAAAGTAGTTCCGTTCGAAGTAAAATATTACGTGGGTGTTGGGAAAGAACAAGCTATTTCGTATATTTTTTGGGAAGCCAGGAGCCGCCGCCGCAATTGGGCTAATGGGTGTCGATGAAGACAAAAAAATTTGCATGATTGCTAAAAATTTGTCCCGGGCTCAGCGCATCATCATTTAGGGAGGACCAGGATGGAATCGACCCTCTACTTTCTCTTATCGCCCCATTTTTGGAAATAGGCATCTTGTAAAGTGAAGGTGAAATGTAAATTTTAATTTTTTAAAGAATTTCGTAGATATTTCGAAACTGGTTCCCGAAGCAATTTCGAGAAATCGAATTTGTAAAAATTCATTTCAGTTTCACTTTAAATTTTGGGGGGTTATAACGCCCCAATTTTTTCTTTCAACCCCCCTTCTTCTTTAGTCAACCCTTGGCCCTCCCAAACATTGAATAATAGGCTTTTTTTGGGAACTTTTTTTTTTTTTTTTTTTTTTTCAGTTTCGAAACAGAAAAAAAAAGGAATTTTTATTTTTACCAAATTTTCGGCCTTAGTATAGTTCTTTTCTTAACATTATGGTTGTTCAGGGTGTAATATTTAATACAATTTAAGCCTAGAACATGTGATTTTCTTACATGAAGTTTTCTATTCACATATTATTGCTTTATTGCATCACATTTCTTGAACAATTTAATTTCAATCTTAAAAAACGCATTTTACTATAGATAATAAATCAAGGGAAAGGTCCTTACTAAGATTGCAACAAACTATACAATACTATAACGTTCAATATCTCACTTTAGTCCGGAAACAAAAAAAAAAGTTAAGAAAAATAGTGAAATGGAAGATTCTAACGGGAAATGGCGCCAGCTTGGCGTTATACTAAAATATTCATAGTACAAAACCGAATACAGTTAAAGGCAGGCGTGAACTAAAACCAAATCAATTTTAAAGCATTTTTTCTTATCCACTATAATATTACTTATTCGTCTTTTCAAACCCGAACGAATTTTAATAAAATCAGTTTAAGTTTTTAGCGTTATTTAACCTAAACCACCATCTTTATCTCAAAGAAACCTTTAAACTGATAAAATGGATAGTAATAGCTTCGTTACTGCTCTCAACTTAAACTGATAAATAAATATTAAAACATATATTATAGTTTTGCGCGAGATTTAAATCTCGCGACATATGATTACATCAAAAATAAATAAAATCTGTTTAAGTTGTCAGTACGTACAAAGGTAGGCTCCTTAGTATCTCTTACTAACATATATCATTAATTTTATTAGAAGTTAACTTAACACGTGCTGAAAATTAAAGTGTTAGATTTTTATTTATTTTAAATGTAAAATTAATTATATTTCAATTTGATTTCGCAGCACGCGCGAACATACGTAGTTTAAATTAAGGTATAAAGAAAGTAATAGAGATAAACTGGGAAGATAGCGTCGTATGTGGTGAAAATTCCACGTGGAATTTATCTTAAATATGAAATGAACTATTTATAATTTCAATTCGATTTTGCAGCACGCGCGAACGCACGTGGTTTAAATTAAGGTATAAAGAAAGTAGTAGAGATAACGCGGAAGATAGTATCGTATGTGGTGAAAATTCCACGTGAAATAATTTATCTTAAATATGAAATGAACTATTTATAATTTCAATTCGATTTTGCAGCACGCGCGAACGCACGTGGTTTAAATTAAGGTATAAAGAAATTAATAGAGATAAAGAGGAAGATAGCGTCGTATGTATTGCAAATTCCACGTGAAATTTACTATAAAATATAAAATTATAGGATGAAAAATAGTAGTAAAATAAGTGTGTTGGAGTGAACCGCGCTTCCTAAAACCTCTTCCGCCATGCGCTTTACGGGGTATAGCACCAAATCTCGCTAGAAGTATTTATTAATGTTGACGTTTTAACCGAAATATCCGAAACTGCGGGACAAACTTTATCTAAACGCCCCTTCGAAGCTCGGGTACTATCATCGCTCAAATGTTCTCTCTATCCCCTTTTTCAGGGCGCCTAGATGTTTGGCCTTTTAGCATTACGCCTCCTATATAAGCCATTTCATATACTTCCTGACCATCTAGCTATAAGATACTGTTTTAGACCATGGTCTTGGCTAAAATAGAGGGTTGAAAACTCCGCCCAGGATTCTAGACTATTCCGGGATCTTTCCCGCCAAAAAAACCGTTTGCCACGCCTACCTAGTGTCCCTGTCTAGGCCACCTGACGGCCTGATGATGTAACTGAAATCGTATATGTCCTAAAACTTAGATATGGTTGGCTCCAAAGAGTCTGTTTTACTCGCAATCTATGAAGGGGTTTTAATTTCAATATAAAACCAATTTTTTTTAATAGGAATTAAGTTTATTTATTGATTGTAATTATAATTTTATTAATTACATTCTTGGAAAGGATTAATTATTAAACTAAGAGTATTAATTGTTAAATTGAAATATTTTTGAAAGTAGAATCATAAGGCTATAACCTTATTCTATATAAGTAAAAGTAGATTAATACTATCAGCAAATCACTTAAAAATAGACAAAAAAGTCATCACCCCTGTCTTGCTCGAGTGATTTGGACTCTTCCTCGATATTTTAAGCCGGGAGAGACGGACGGGATAGTATCAAGAATCCATTCAGGTTCCATAAGAATATGGGAGGGCCGCGATTCAATAACCATCCTCCCAAACTTTGTAGCGAAAGTTCGTCCGCTTCGAATCGATTTTTCAAGTCAATCGCTCCTGACATTATATTATTAACCCGCGCCACTAACGACCTTGACGTAATATTTTGGGTAATAAAAATGGAGCCGACCGAAAAAAGATCTAAGCGTACAAATGTGGCGAAAATTGCGGACGAACTTTTGTTACAAAGTTTGGGAGGATGGTACCAGAGGCTAAAATTATGCTCCCATATTCTTATGGAACCTGAATGGATTCTTGATAGTATTAATCTACTTAGCGTTGGAATGAAGTTATGAACTTATGGTGGAATGAATGAAATATATTGAACTAAAAATATATTATTTAGCTCCAAAAACTTTATTTTTGCGGTTGTTTCGGACAAACGTTGGTACATTAAAGATATATTTTCTATATTTCTCCTCCTATACCCATGATTCCTCGCGAAAAATAGGGGGGAAAGATGAGTTATAAGATACGGGCGACACTCTGGTAGTATAGCCCCCTTCCAGGAGCGTAGATCATCTTCCGAATCTCTAGAACCACCGCCAGAAATGGTAATGAGGTAGCTAGCTGGCGCCCGGGCCACGCGGCTCTCCCCGCGCTCTATCTAAAGATGGATGAACTTGAGCCTTCGCCCCTAAGATTTTTCCCCAAAACTTTCTACGCCCCCTTTTCGTATCAATTTAGAAAGTTTTGATGCGAGGACTGCCTTAGCTAGATAATATATTTTTGACGTTATTTTTCGTTAAGCGCGGTTTTGACTAAAATAACGTAAACTGATGGTTTTAGAAGGAGGAGACGAAACTTTTTAATGATAGGGTTCCTATAATATTTGTAAACCTAACTAGATTTCGGGGGTTTAACGAATTTGTTCACGTTTTTAGATATTTATGATTTTTATATTTATTATTAAACCTAGGAATAATTATTTTCTAATTTATTTTGATTTCTTAATATTTTTTAGAATTTATTTTGATTTCTTAATATTTTTTAGAATTTATTTTGATTTCTTAATATTTTTTAGAATTTATTTTGATTTCTAAATATTTTTTAGAATTTATTTTGATTTCTTAATATTTTTTAGAATTTATTTTGATTTCTTAATATTTTTTAGAATTTATTTTGATTTCTTAATATTTTTTAGAATTTATTTTGATTTCTTAATATTTTTTAGAATTTATTTTGATTTCTTAATATTTTTAGAATTTATTTTGATTTCTTAATATTTTTAGAATTTATTTTGATTTCTTAATATTTTTTAGAATTTATTTTGATTTATTAATATTTTTTAGAATTTATTTTGATTTCTTAATATTTTTTAGAATTTGATTTCTTAATATTTTTTAGAATTTGATTTCTTAATATTTTTTCGAATTTATTTTGATTTCTTAATAATTTTTAGAATTTATTCTGATTTCAAAACAATTTATAGAATTTCTGATTTCTAAATGTTTTCTAGAATTTATTCTGATTTTCTAAAACTTGTCTAAATCATTTTCTGACTTTTAAATCTTGTCTATAATTTATTCTGATTTCTAAAACTTGTCTAAAATTTCTAAATAGGTAATTGCATTCCAATTTCGTAATTAATTCTATTTATTCCTATCTAAAAGTACATTTTTTAGAGTGTAAAGCAAACTAGTTTTTGTATAACTGATTTTAATAGCGCGAGCGTTGCGCGAGATTTACCGCGATGTATCCCACTTTCTTTTGTCAGTACGCGTAAAGCCAGTGACCCTCTATCTCGAAGTAAAATAAAACGTAGAGATAAGTGGTAACTTTACTAAGCGCGCGCGCTGATAATTCTAGTTGGGATAAACCTTAAGAGCGCGAGCAGTTGCGGTCATTTTCCGCACGAGCGAACTAGTGATGAGTGATGGAACTTCTTAACGCTCTTCATCTCGAGATTTCAGCGCGTGGAGTGTAAGATTCCCATTCATATTTAGTAGTAGAAAATCCTTAGAGACGCGATGAGTGGTAGCTTTGTACGTTGAGAAGGTTTCTTACTGGGACAGACGTATACTAGTTATAATAAACGATGCTTACAGGCTGAGGGTTTAAGTTCTCCCCCCTTTTTGGAAGAACATTAAGAACGCTTAAATATACACGTGAAATAGATTTGCGGCTCGCAGTTGTCCGAGACAAATGGTTGTTTCAGCTAGCTGTCACGAAATGAAAGATAACTGAATTTTGGAGTCGAGGGTTAAGCGAACTAATGTCTATCTCAAATTGTCGATCAGCTAGCTATAGTTACGCCATATCTCCATGAAGTTATGTTATAGGGAGATTGAAAAGGTACGGATTTTTAATTTTATAGCAAAAATAGGTCAAATATTAAGGAAAGGGTTGATTAAGTTGAAAAATAGGTCAAATATTAAGGAAATAGAGTTAAATAAATTGAAAAATAGGTCAAATATTAAGGAAAGGGTTGATTAAATGGAAAAATAGGTCAATTATTAAGGAAATAGTGTTGAATAGATGGGAAAATAGGTCATATATCAAGGATACAGTCGCGGGAATGGAAAATAGATCAGTTTTATAAATGTAGGCTAAAATTTCAGCTAAAAGTCAGGGAAATGTAAAAATTATTCAAAAATGTCTTGTAAGAATGGGGTTAATGCAAAAGTAGGTTAAAATGTGCAGCAAAAATCTGAAAAATGTAAAAATAGGCCAAAATGTCTAAGAAGAATCGGGGAAAATAAAAAAATAGGCCAAATTGTTTAGGAAGAATTGGGAAAATGAAAAAATAGACCAAAATGTTTAGGAAGAATTGGGGAACATGAAAAAATAGGCCAAATGTCTAAGAAGAATCGGGGAAAATGAAAAAAATAGGCCAAATTGTCTAGGAAGAATCGGGGAAATGGAAAAATAGGCCAAAATGTCTAAGAAGAATCGGGGAACATGAAAAAATAGGCCAAATGTTTAGGAAGAATCGGGGAAAATGAAAAAATAGGCCAAAATGTCTAAGAAGAATCGGGGAACATGAAAAAATAGGCCAAAATGTTTAGGAAGAATCGGGAAAATGAAAAAATAGGCCAAAATGTCTAAGAAGAATCGGGAAAATGGAAAAATATACCACAATTTCTGGAAATAAACAGTCTGGTAAATGAAAAATAGGCCAAAGTTTTCGGGAAAAAAGTTAATTATCCTTTCGACTATGCCTTTAATGGTCCATCTAATAAATCGTGCACCATATATATAGTGATCATTCACCGTCAGTATTCGTCTTCCCTCGTTGGATATTTAGGCATCATCTATAACCTAGCCCAACATCCTCGCCCCCAAACTAGAAATAAAACAGTTATTAATTATTCGGCCCCGGAAAACAGATCGACTGCTTATGAGTTGGGAACTGCTATTGATTTTAGTATTTTGACGGTCTTATTGTAAATGAAGAGACTAACGAGACCTTTATATTCCCGTGGGAGGCGAGAACTACATTAATTTACAGCGTTAGGGTTAATTGAGAAAAATAACTTATTTTAAGTAGGAAGGAAATTTTTTGTATTTCGTCAAAAAAATACTAGATGGGGTCTCTTAAATAATATTAAATGGGGTTGAAAGGTTATTGTTAAAAATACTTAGCTTAATTAACGATAACACAAGGTCAAGGAATAGTCAGGGAATTTGGAAATTGGCCCAAAAGGTCAGGGAAATGTCAGGGAGCTTTGAAATTGGCCCAAAAGGTCAGGGAAATGTCAGGGAGTTTTGAAATTGGCCCAAAAGGTCAGGGAACTGTCAGGGAGTTTTGAAATTGGCCTAAAAGGTCAGGGAAAAGTCAGGGAATTTGGAAATTGGCCCAAAAGGTCAGGGAGTTTTGAAATTGGCCCAAAAGGTCAGGGAAATGTCAGGGAGCTTTGAAATTGGCCCAAAAGGTCAGGGAAAAGTCAAGGAGTTTTGAAATTGGCCCAAAAGGTCAGGGAAATGTCAGGGAATTTGGAAATTGGCCTAAAAGGTCAGGGAAATGTCAGGGAGCTTTGAAATTGGCCCAAAAGGTCAGGGAAAAGTCAAGGAGTTTTGAAATTGGCCCAAAAGGTCAGGGAAATGTCAGGGAATTTGGAAATTGGCCTAAAAGGTCAGGGAAATGTCAGGGAGCTTTGAAATTGGCCCAAAAGGTCAGGGAAAAGTCAAGGAGTTTTGAAATTGGCCCAAAAGGTTAGGGAAAAGTCAGGGAATTTGGAAATTGGCCTAAAAGGTCAGGGAAAAGTAGATTAACTTGGAAATTGGTCTAAAATGTCAAGGAATGGTCAGGTAATTTGGAAATTGGCTTAAAACGTCAAGGGAAAGTCGGATAATTTGGAAATTGGCCTAAAATCTCTGCGAAAAGTCGGGGAATTTGTAATTTGGCCCAAAATATCAAGGAAAAGTCAGGGAATTTGAAAATGACGTATTAAATATTTTAGTACGTGTCAATGAAATGTTTATGATTGGTTGGCCAATTAATTGTAACATAATAATTTTAAACTCAGTTAGCTATTGATAAATTATGTCAAATAAAATATGGAAATTACCAAGAGCTCGCTCGTAAGAATAAATTATTGGTCAGGGAAATTATTTAGAAAACCTGGGAAATTATAAACTACAGAAATTTCCTGAATATAAATTCAATTTAAAATTTCGCTTCACTATCCCTTTAAATAATTTAAATTTAGCTTTACACCAGTACTGTACTACTTTTATACATACATTAGAATTAACATTATATATTAAACCGCGTTAGTTAGAATCTATATTGCAAACTATTATTGAGTTATAGGAGCTTCAGGTCGGTGAGAAATTGGTGGTAAGAGAGAACTAGCATGGGAAACTGCTGTAGATCGTGGAAAGCGTCTGCTAATCCCTGAAATTTCACCTAATTTGAGTCTCGACGGCTTGCGCGTGAAGACTGACAAATTCCGTATCCCGAGAGAGATCGAGAGGGGGCCAATAGAAGCCCCGAATTGAATAAGACGGGCGCGAAGGGATGAGGGATCCCTCCTGATCGCAAGCTGCTCCTTCTAACTTAGTTTATTATATATGCAATTTATAAATGCGAATAGAGGAAGGTTTCGAAGTTACTACAAGTTAAAATTTGTCATAGCAGAAGCCGATGAAACCCTCCTTTGAAGTCTATTACTCCAGGGTCTTGTCTACCCCTCTCTGTATGGGTTAGTTTCAAAAAGCGCGATTCGTACGCCTCCTAACGGTAGATATTTTCGGAGCGGGAGTTCGTCGAGCGAATATCTCTAGCAGCCTCGGAGTTCGTCAAAAAAACGTCGTCGTTTGTGGAGAGAGAGAATTTCCAATTTTCCGTAGACAGGGGGGATGAAGTAGGACCCCTTCTAACTCGTAAAATTGTGAATTTTACCCATACAGAGAGGAGCGCTATATGGAACATTGAAGTAGTAGACTTCAAAGGAGGGTTTCATCGGCTTCTGGTAATATTTACTTTTGTAAATTTCCATTCTTCAACATTCGGTAGAAAACAAACAATTAGTTCCCTAAGAAAATATCTTCTACAAATTTAAATGAGGTTTAAATTAAAACTATTTTTGAAGAATAATACCCTCTTCAGTATTGA